>JAMPIV010014708.1:0-130775 GCA_024509875.1 Oreohelix idahoensis | reverse complement strand
AGAATCACAATCAAATGTAATCACACAATTTCAATATGGGTTTTTAACATAATTTATAAATATGAACCTTGTAGTGACATATTTTATTAGTATTATCCTATGTGTGTAAGTTGTGTAGTAGTACTATGAGGTAATACTGGTTTTGTTTTTCAAGCTATGTTGTTATTTGTCATCATGACTTCAAGTGTTTGTTTATCTTGGAAATAGTATGGGGAAACGTTCACAGTTCCTATCAATTGAAACAATTTATTGTCCCTCTGTGTTACTATAATGTCAATTTTAGAGGGGGACACATAATGTTGAGCTCCTCTGGCCACAGAAGCTTATCTTTCGTGATGGCGGCAGGAAAAGACTCCTCTGCTCGATAGCTTCCCTGTGTTCTGGAGACACCTCACTGGTCGCTATCTGGACCCAGGAGTATGCTGTCAGCCTCTAGATTCAGCAAAACTCCGACCAGGTGCTGCTCAATAACTTTAGGACCACGGTCCCTGAAACAAGAAGGTTGTACCTCCTACTTCAGAACTAATTTATAATCTATTTCCACACTGAGCACAACACATAACAAACACTGAGTTCAGAGCGGTAGGCCAACTGCTAGCTTCATCTGAAACAATTTACACCAGTATTCTCCTCCCTAATGGTTACAACGCCTCTGCAATTCCCGCATCATTTCCCTCTATTCAATAAGATAGGTGTCACAGTACTGTTTGGCAATTCCATGCAGTTTTTACTTTTCTCCGACACGTTCTGTTCAGCTTGGAGCAATATCTAGGCCTTGCCTCATGTTTGCTACTGAACCACACACATATACAGCCATAAATTATCAATTTACATTCAATTTTCATTAAAAAGATATCAAATAGGTCAAGCTTACCACAAATCATAGAAATAATACACAAATACGTTGACTGGCGATGAATATGGCACAATTTCAATCTGCCGCCGTCCCAGGCTTTTATTTAGAAAAAATATGCACTGAAACTCAACGCACTGTTTCTTAGTAAGTTTATTTCAAAATGTGGCACTGAACTGACGCTCCTAATTGACTATATTGGCGGGTCTAACCAATCGGGCCATGTTTACACAGCTTTTCCAAAAAAATACCCTTACTACCGTTTCCCCTAACAACAAAGAATTAGTATTTGTAGGCCGTCTAATCGTGTTTAGCCTTACATATCAATTTCCCGCCAATCAAATAGGATGTAACTTGTTGCCCATTTCCCGTAAAATTGGTGGTTTCAAAACATGCCACTGTGCGATTCTGATTTGGTGTTTTGTTTTCACCCTCACTATTTTCTTTTGGCTATAATTTGTTAATTCCTAGACTATTTGCGTAACGTTTAACATATTCTTTGTCAGCAAGTCCTAAGGAACCCAAATATATAAATTTAATGGAGCCAAGTGGCTGCGTTCAAAATATGCATTTTCTTCTACCTCCCGTTCACTTCGATCGATGTGGTGTCTGGGTACTCTCATGCTTTCAGACATAAAACAAAATAATGTCATGTTTCCTAATAAGCGTTTTATACAGGCTTTTTAAACCTAACTCTCGTATGGGTAGTGTTTTTTTTATCACGGTCTATTTGAAAAAATGTTAGTGCTTCTGGCCTTTCGCGCGTGATGGCATTAATTGTATCGCGAGAAACGCGTGTTAGTGTTTGCATGCGTTCCGGCTTTTCAGCCCTCCCCTCTCTCTTTCTATCCTAAGTCCATCTGTCCTTTCGTTTATGTTAACGTAGTGTAATTAATGCTAGAATTAATCTAGGTCATTAATCAGCTTGCGTATCTCAAGGTTTTCTTAGAAATGCAGTACACGTTTTATTGTAGAAAGCGTGTATTGATGCAGTAGGCTTTACGATATGTTGCGTGATAAATTCTCGCAACATCGTTTTATTTCAATATCTGTTTTATAACGCAAGGGCAACAACTGCTTGAAATTTATAGTCACTTTTCTCGGTAAGCATTTGTCTTCTCGCGTTGGTATCGAATGCAGTTAAGTTTGAGCTGTGGTCATTTTGCGCTGGACTGCGCATGACTTGTCTTGCTTGTTGGTCGATCGGTTTCCGCCCACGACTAGTGGAGTGAGCGATTTGGAATGGCGAAAGAGATGCCTCGTTGAAGAGGGGATCTCCGCTATTTTTTGTTCTGTCAGGGATGTGTAGTCCTCTTATGGATATTTCGTTTATTCGGGATAATACCTCTAGTGTATTTGCACATGCCGGGAGGCGTGATATTTCTGTGTTTTTCATGAAAGCAAGGTAAATTGACTTTTTCATTAACTCTATCGATTTTGGGTCGTGAGCGATTTCGATTCATAGCCTGTCTCCGAAAGTCGTCGTCACGAGATGTTCTTTCCCAGCTCACATGTCGCTGCATTGTACTGCATCGGTTGATGCATGTACCAAGGACCATTACTTGCTACTTTGTTAAATGAACTAGGTTTGGAAAACCTTGATTATCTAGAGGATATTTTTGAGGACATTATTTATACTTCGGCAGACGTGTCTGTCTTGCTGAAGTCAAACTAAGGAGAGTGAACTGATCTCATACATCTGGTTATCTCCTGGCTGTTATAGAAAAGGATGGAGTTTTCCACCTGACTACATTTACAGCACTATGAAATATAACATGCATCTGACTCATCATTGTAATGCTGTCTACCGTCTATTGCTGTATTGAATGTTGCTGTGATAATGACTGTTTGATGTGCCTACACATTTGCGTAACCATTTTGTCACTGTGGCGTCCACAATAAATAATGAAGAAAAACGTCAACGGCTGTTTCAAGACTCATTGACTTTATACGTCGTGAGTTTACTGACGTCCTATGTGGATTGCCCTGTTATTGTTGTATGAACATTGTTTTGACTGAACACATCTACACACTACACAAAACCAGACATGCGGATACCATCCATCATCATATGGCATCACGCATCAACTATCAACGTGAAAGCGTGAGAATATGCAGACGAAGCATAAAAAAGGGGTTTTTATTGTTCAGCTAGCATGACGTTCTATTAACACAGGCGTACGCTATTGGAAAGCAAGGGTCTTTAACCATTTCTCTTTCCTTTTATTGACTTTATGTGTTAGGCTTTACATTTACCTTTTAATTTATATATGTGGATTTAGAATGTTTCACGACAGTAGAATTCAGTCAAATGATGACAGTAATCTGTAAAGTCACAGGACTAAGAGAACAGTGATATAGTAATATTGATTCCAGTATTCATTAACTTTACTATACAAGAGGATATTGTTCAAGACAATAATATTTATTAAAAGTGCTAAAGGACTTTGTTTCAAGTAAATAAATTTTTCCAGAAGGAAAGACATTCCTACCAACTGATTAGTTCAGAAATAACATTAATGGTGAGAATCTTTTGTGTATATTTTAATGCTCATTTCCAAATAACAGAAAAAGAAGATTAATGTAAATATTAAAGGATTATAATTGTACCTGAGGACTTATTCACTTTTTACAATTGTGTTTAAAGTAAATGTTCGTTTTATTTATCCCCTAGAAATTACTTAATCATAAGAAAGTCACTGGGAGGAGACACCTTAAATCCTGGTACTAATTCTTACCATCTGGGCCAGAATTTTCTGACTATTTCTATGATATCCATACACCAGTGCTTATTTCTAAGACTGGGGGATTACTTTTAGAATCAGAACTCTTGACTGGCATACTATCCTGGTATCATCTGATACACCTGGATATCCATCTACTATCAACTATAAAATACTTACACATAAACTTAAAAAAACCTCCCGTTACTCCATAAGTTGGTGAGTTCTTGAAATGTATTAACTTGCACAAGCAGTACCAAGAAGTTAGACACTTTCATAACTGCGTGCTTACATAGAACAGAAGGACTGGAATGGTATGGCATAACCAACTGATGACAATAATAACACAAGGGCCAGTGGGACAAGAGATGAGAAGAAGACTCTGTCGACGAAGAGATCATGCATTTAGGAAATCTGTTGATAGCATTTTAAGGCTGTCTTTGTTCTGAAATCCCAGAGCAATAGAGATAGACCGAATATTAGATGGGGAAGAGCGCAAGAGACTGAAATGACAAGGAAGACATGGAAAGACCTTATGCTGATGCACGGGCCTGGACTATTTGGCATACGTTTGCTGAAGGCTTATGCTCCTTGGGAGCTAACGGGTAATGATGATGACGATGTATTAGCAGTGTTAGTGACATTATACTTACTTAGTCGTTCTCCTTCTACCGTGAGGTGTAGATGTTTGGAAGAGAGAGCGCTAGACTATCCTATCGGCTGTCTTCCTCCTGGCCTGGTTCCATTCTAGTCCTCGGTCCTTCAAAGATTGTCTAATGCTGTCCTCCCAGCGGACTCTGGGTCGTCCTGGAGGTCTGGATCCCTGGCTCTTTGTTTCCCATGCTTGTCGTGGTAGCCGACCTTCTCCCATTCTGCAGACATGGCCAAACCATCTTAGTTGGGACTGCTCAACTTGGGTCTGCAGGGGGTGGAATTTTAGGCCTTGACGTATCGTCTGGTTGCGGACCATGTCTCTTCTTGTTACTTTAACCACCTTCCTCAGATACTTCATTTCTGAGGTTTGGATCTGGCTTTTATGGGTTGTAGTCATTGCCCATGACTAGCATACATATGTCAAGACTGGGGCATAGGTGGAGGGGTATACAGCCATCTTCGTTTTCTTCCCAACCTCTCTCTTGCTGAGGAATCCTCGATTTATGGCCTGAAAAAGTCTGCTTTTCGAGTGGCCATTTCTTCTTTGATGCCTTCCTTTCGGTCTATAACAGCTAAAAGATATTTAAAGTGGTCGACCTGCTCCAGGACCTGTTCTCCCAGCTTAATCTGATGTCTTCCTTCTTCTCGTGATATCATCATGGATTTTGTTCTAGAGCTGCTTATGACCATTTCTCTCTTCTCCAGCTCTTCCTTCCAGACTTGCAGGTTGGATTGGAGAGTTGCCTCTGATTTCGGAATCAGGGCAACATCATCAGCAAATGCCAGCTCTGAAATACAGACCTGTCTCATCTTCCAGTACCTCACTGTGACATTATAGTTGTAGTAAACGGTAGTGGTGATAATATCAGTGTTATAAGTATTAGTTGTGGTGGAATAGCTAATGCTAACGTTGATGATGGTCGTTACGTGTCTTTTATATTGTTACAGTTAATATGTAGTGACAGGATGGTCCCTGTGGCCAAGTTCACTTCTAGGGTAGTAGACGTATCAGACACCGAAGCAAGCCAACATCAATCAGAATTATTTGAGCCCCAACGGTTGAAGTGGACGGTATACATTTTTATTAAGACTTTAACGCTGCTCCACATTCAATACAGTTCAGGCCAATATACAATGGCATATAATTTGCAGTCGTCGATATAACTCTAGGCAGTCTGTTCATGTCTGGAACGCTGTCCTTTTCATTCTCAACGTTTTTAATATATATTCACACTCGACATTGAGAAGCTATACTCTCTGTAAATGCAGATAACTAGATACACCTCACAGAAGATCTTGATGTATTAGTGATGGAATAACACAGGGATATATACTGAAGTCAGGAGCTCAAACACATGCGTCCACTCGCCATGACACACAATGGTAGAAGACCATAAGCAGACGATCCCAAAACTTATGCTTTTTTCGTTGCACGTCTGCCAAACAACTATATCGGCATGACGTCACTTCCTGTATTAATAAGTGACTCCATATAAAATAAACAAACAAGGAGCCCTGTTGAGCTACCTATTATAACGACACAATCGTTATGAATTTTAATCATAATGTTACTCCCCCCGCAAAAATAATGGAAACAAAGTTTTCACTATTCCCGTGGTGTGAGTATAACATCACCAGAGTGAAATATGGTAACATCAAATTTCACCGTAAGTAAGAACTAGTATAGCACCCAGGTTTCTGCCATAGGGTAGGCAATTTAACACTAAAAGTGTGGTCCATGGTTAATACCAAAACCAATGTCTACTTCGGACAAATTCCTTTTTTAACAGCAATGTGAGGTCGCCATAACTAATAGTACCCAACATATAAAAAAATGATGGTAGCAATACATGCGCTCACATACATCACACCGTCCAATAACGCCTATCAGTCAAGTCCAGTATCAGTTGTCAATTAATTAACGTATTGATCAACAGCAATAATGCAAAGCATTAAAGAATAAACAAATATGTAACAGCGTAAATAGATGAAATGAGGCAGACAATCATATAAGTAAAGTGAATTAATGCAACATCGTACGCTAAAAGATTAAAGTCATGTGTACATCTTAAGTACTTGTCAGAAAAAGTGTACAGTGGTGCCAAAAAATGTTATCTTGCACCTAATGAAGTTGTGTGACCAATCAGGTAAGAATACGCTGATGTATGGTACGAAATTACAATAGTATTGAGAACTCTCAAAATGTTCACTCAATAATTAGTGTGAGCTTATTAATGCCTTGTGTCAAAGACCGAATCTTATCGCACCAATTAAAACTAATTAACAGCTAACTAAAGTGTAACAGCGCTTCCTCTTCTCAATGTTACTAGGTGGCGATGTATTTAACTAGGTGACTGATGGCAGGCCTAGCTATATCATCATCAAGATGTTATTCTCTTTGCTGGTATATCTTTCAAGTAGGTTAATATCTTATGCACTGGCCATCACCGCCAGAGATGACAATTCCTGGATGAGATATGGTCCGTCTTATTTCCAACCCTTGGCTTGTTCTATCACTTCATAGTTGTTACTCAGTGACTAACTTCGTATAGTGGTTTTCTTTCTCAATGCTAACACCTTGTTTACACTTCCACTCAACAATCTTTACAGACTAAGCCCGACTTATATGGTGTCCATCAAAAACTGATTTATTTACATATCATAAGTTCCATTTACAATTGGAGGCATATGGAACAATTCTCCATTACTATCATTTCATATTGCCCAAGGTATACTGCTATCTCATGGATATACATATTATTCTCTTCTTACAAACAATTTCATGTATAGTCCACGCAAATTATTCCTCCAGTGTTTCATATCCTCTCAGGCCTCTTCCAAGCGCCTCTTTAACTTATTGTGTGCTTATTCCCTCCTGATTAACTCTGTCAGGTTTATCTCAATTAATCTTAGTACAATCAGTTCATAATTCCTACAAGCATATCAATAATTAGATGCATCTATAACAGCCTCCAAATACTTACACCTGAGAGAGAGCGCATGAGTTATCGCGCAAATGTCATTACTTTTCAGTTTCTTACTCGTCATACTTATCATTGACGATGTCTCATAATTCATTTGTGCAAAAGCCCAATGTGGTTATCAGATTAATGTTCTTCTATGTCTCCTCCTAGACTCTTACTTAGTCAAAAAAATATCAACTTTGTAGTTAATCTTGTACTTTCATCAGCATCTCCATATACTTACACCTGAGAGAGAGAGAGCGCATGATTTATCGCGCAAATGTCATTACTCTTCAGTTTCTTACTCGTCATACTTATCATTGACGATGTCTCATAATTCATTTGTGCAAAAGCCCAATGTGGTTATCAGATTAATGTTCTTCTATGTCTCCTCTTAGACTCTTACTTAGTCAAAAGGTTATCCACTTTGTAGTTAATCTTGTACTTTCATCAGCATTTCTTCTCATCATGCACTTGCTTAATTGTAAGCTTCATTACCCCTGTAGTATTTCATCTGGATTTCTGAAACATTTCTTCTACAAAAAATGAGGGAAGAGTATACTTACTGTGATCACACAGAATCCTCACAATAATCACAATCCCTACTATCACTCCTAAATGCTAGACTTATACTTTAATCACAGTTCTTTCTAATCTCCTGAATTGCTACCGCTATTCAATCTAGATCTATAAACCTATTTAGGAAAAACTTCTGTCATCCACAGAGTTTACACTTGAGAACCCGGCAGAAACACAATCTTGCCACTTCAGTTCTTCAAACCTGGACTGCCAAAACACGACCGCTCAACAGCGCGCCGTAACTTGTTCTCTCTTCTAATCATTCTCAGCTGATCTCTCCCTTGTTTTCCAGTTAAAACGATTGGTCCGCCTTATTTCCAATCACTGAAAAACATGCTCACGCTTATTTAGCACGTAGGCGAACTTTAGTGAACTGTCTCCTGTTATTTTATACTCTCCTCAGTCTTTCCCGTGCGTTTTTTCCTTTTCAGCTCACTAAAACCTACAAGGGACTTAATTCTCCGTTGTTTCCCTTTGATAATTTACCTTAATCTTCTACTCTCTTCTTTAAGGCTTACTACAAGAATCTTCTTATGCTAATTTTCTTAACCATAGCTGTGGACTCACCAAACCTGCTTAAGTCTAATTCAGCCTTGTTTTCACCAACCGTGATTTACAGAGTTTCCTCCCTTTTTACAAAAGTATCTCTGTGCAACATTTTATCTCCCTTCAACTAAGACAAACAGTCTGTATCCCAATCTATTCATTTTTCCTAAACCATTTTTTCACACTCTTTTACTCCACTAAAACCGAATCACTGCTCATCTAAACCTTGCCTAAAGCACGGATAATGCTCTGGCGAACCCAACAGTGGCATACAACCCGGGGCCGTACAAATGTATCCCGTAGGGAGACATTTGCGTTCTATCAAGAAGTGTCTATTCTCTACTTATATCATATACCTACTCCCATACATATAGATTACCAAAAATTGGGAAAATAACATCATAATGGTAACACTATACTACAACTAATTACTAATACTTCAACTGAATCACCACATAAATATAGAACGTCATATTATCTAACTATTCAATTGCCAATAATTCTATACATGTTCTATTTAACTATGTACAATAGTCGACATGGGAACTGCCTCTGAAAGCAGAGATTTGTCAGTCCACTTAATGTCTATAATATCTGCCGTCAATGTCGGTAGTGCATTGTACCGGTCAGATAAGCAGAGTTATAATATGTAACGTCACAAAGCATGCATTAACTAAATATAGCAAAAGACATGTGTCGCTTAAGACCGAATTTGATGTGCCCGGCTGATTCTAGCCTTGGATGCACCAGTCAAATCGTCAACTCTGTCTGAAACTATCTACGCATGTCCAAATACCTGTCCTGGGGCGATAGTGAAAGATATGTGTCACTAAGTCAGAGTTTGATGTGCTCGACTGATTCTAGCCTTGGATGCACCCGTCAAATCATCAACTCTGTCTGAAACTATCTACGCTATACTCCTGTATTTCAGACTTAATAAAATACCTAACATCATTGTCTGAAATTTAATGTGAACATGGCTATATAAGTGTCATTACCATCATCTCTCAAGTAGGCAGTGCCTACCATATCAATACTGCAACCATGTCGTAACCAGTGCAATGGCAAGTGGGGACGTTCATCATCAGTGCAAAGAGAATTTCTCTTGACTGAGTCAGTATCACATCTCTTCTTTTTTTTCTCCTTTTTTTCTTTGTCTGGTCCTGAAAAGTATATGTCTGAAGTTCATATTATACAACTCAACATACATATAATGCTATATATTCTAATAATTATCAGTCTTGATCCTCTGGTGTGCTGAATCTTGTACCTTGGGAGAACACTGTTTAGGCTTCTTGAGATTCCATGTAGTTGTTCTACTCATGTTTCTATGTGATTAGTCTAATTTGTCACTACTTATAATATTCTATATGATTAATCTGCTTTATCACCACTTATAATATTCTATATGATTAGTGTGTGATGTAGGTGTTTATATGTGCTCCGGAATATGAATATCGACTAAGTTAACCACCGAGAAACTTAATTAAATAACTTAACGTTGGGTACTATGTTGATTGGAGTACCTATAAGCACTATTGCTGGGTGAGTGCTGCGAATTAGTACTATAGCTGGGTGAGTACTTTGCGACGAGTACACTGCCTGCATAAATTTTGAAATCTCGTTTGCAAGCTCTAACAGTGTAATTTCTCTACTGGAGAGACGACTGTCGTACTGTGATGAAGTTGGTATCAATTGTGATGTCGTGTTTATAGTCGCTCTGCAGGAGGAACGGGGCGAACGAATATTTGTATGTTGTTGTAAACCTAGAGACGGTTTGTGTACTTGACGATGATTTCTTTTGAACCTTGCTCGTACATGCTCTTGCGGTAGACGTAACAACTTCGCTCTTGGTGGTAAATCTGGTGATGAAGGTTGGTAAGGGCGCTTGGTAGCTGTACGAATCTCGATGTTGATAGTGTCATCCATACACTCAGTGTCGCTTTCTTCTCGTTCTGTTGTGTCAATTTCTGATTGAACAGGTGCCAAAGGCGTGTCAAAGATGTTCTTGTTACTGTTTATGTGTTCCGCTGTAGGACTCTGGGTATGGTGGATGATGTTGCTTCTCGTTGCTGATTGCAAGGGCCTCTCATCTTCGCTGTCCCAACTGGAGTGTGTAGGCTGGTGTTGACTGGAAGTTGACGGTGGTAACTGTCGACTCGTATGTTCATCTGTAAGGCTCCGACTATGGGGGTTATGTTGTTTCTCGTTGCTAGTTTCAAGGGCCTCTCATCTTCGCTGTCCCAACTGGAGTGTGTAGGCTGGTGTTGACTGGAAGTTGACGGTGGTAACTGTCGACTCGTACGTTCATCTGTAAGGCTCCGACTATGGGCGGTTATGTTGTTTCTCGTTGCTGGTTTCAAGGGCCTCTCAACTTCGCTGTCCCAACTGGAGTGTGTAGGCTGATGTTGACTGGAAGTTGCCGGTGGTAACTGTCTCTGACTACCAAAATATAATTGACTTGTTATCGATGTCTGGGGTTCGTCGTCATACACTGATAGTGATGTAGTACTATCTGTCTCATGTAGTCGATTATCTCTGTATCTCAATCTGTCTCTCAGTTCTGCTGGTGGAATATCATCTTCTTCTTCCGAGTTTTCTCTGCAGCGAGTGAGGCGACGTATAGCATCTTGTAATTGATCTGGAGTGTTGCTTTGTTCTTCGTCAATTTCCTCCTCACCGTCTGTGTCGTGTTCGCTATGTGAAGTGCTTGCTGACTCTGTAGACTCATATTGAGTCAACGTGGCTTTTCGTAGTGGTCTGCTACTCTGTAAACTGGTGGTGCTGTGGGGCGATGATTATCTTTTTTCATCTGTGCTGCAAGTGCTTTGATGGTTATTTTCTTCTCCTCATTCCATAATGTATAGTTTACTGGTGTTGTCTGTTTCAACACTTTATATCCGTCAAGCCATCGTGCATCAAATTTATTATCTCGAACGTTATTCTTGTGGGGCTTCTTTGTTTCTTCTTGACTGTGTCCTCCACATACTCCTCTTGCATCATATCGATCACAAGCTGTCTTACTTCTTTTATTCTTTTTGATAAGTCTATATCAAACTTTATTTCAAGCAATTTGTGCACCTTCTTTACTGTCAAGGTGTTAAGGTCGCCTTCTCTTAGGGTGCATTTTATTGCTTTCTTCAACTCATTTACGCTTGGTTCGGCCATCTTATTCTTTACCTCGGCGATATCCCTATGTTGTGGTACTACTACTTCTTGAGCCGTTTGTCGGTTCTTCCCGTTTTCACTGAGTGGTATCTTAGATTTTATGTTATTGTCTAATATATGTGACGATGTTTCCTTTCCTCTCATGACGTCTTTATCATTTAGTGGTGGCTCCAAGTGTGACGCTTCAGTATACATCTCTGTTTGTGTTGCTGAAACTGCAGCTCTATTCTCTGTTTGTGTGGCAACACTGACCATTAATGACTTCATCGGGTTTTCAGATATTCTGTTACCATGACTTGACTTTCCCATCTGGGTCATAAATAATGTCTTCAGGTCTTCTAGAACATCTATTCCCCTTGACACTAGACTATTCAGTATACCATCAACAGTCTCTAGCTCTGAACTATCAGAAATTGTTTGGTGGACTTTTCTGCACTGTTTATATTTCTTACATGCTTATGTTTGACTCCATGGTATCGACAAAAATGTACATAGCTTCATGATTTCACTGTCATTCTTCACATCTCTTTCTTCAGGTGTCATCTTTTCTGTCTTACCGACCATTTTAGCACTGAACAAATCAGGTAAGTCATCTATAACCTGTTTTGACCTTACCCTAACTGGGATTAGACTCTTCTTACACCTGTTATTTGTTTGCACTGCGACATTCTTTGTTTTGGTTTCCATTTTAGTAACTGTCCGTTCAGCTCTTTTTTTCAAATTTAATTTTGGTCTCCCTTCTTTCACTTTCAATGGTTGTAGTTTAATTTCCACAATATCCTTTATTTCTATCTTATAGACTTTTGCAACCAATCCATCTACTATTCTTATCCAAGGGAAATCCACTGCATAATTTCTACAGCGCTTTAACTCTGAAGCGAAGTCTCTCATTGCTATTCTCTTCTTTCTGTTCTCTATGGTCCTCGAACACCTCTCAATGTCTCAATGTCTCTTCAACTCAACTATTTATGCTTCTCTGTAGGATTCTTGTTCTGTTGGTAGTGGACCTAATATGGGCCGTTATTGATGCTGTTGTTATATTGTATCGGGAAGTGGTGTAGCCATGTTGTCACTGTAGAAGGAGTGGTCACGGCGTCAATTACAATACAACGTGTAACAGCGCTACCTCTTCTCAATGTTACTCGGTAGCGATCTATTTAACTAGGTGACTGATGGCAGTCCTAGCTATATCATCATCAAGATTGTGGTAAAGTGGGATGATATAAATATTTATAGGGGACTTAGTTTACTGACTGAGATCAGCTGTGAATTTATCTGTATCTAATAGGTGTAGTGTATTACAGATGACCTTACTTGCTACCACATTTATACCTCAGTCAGAATTATTCTGGAATATTGTGAGGACTACGTTGAATGTCTAGGGTTATGATAATGATGAAGTGTAAGTCACAACAACAACAGACAGATAAACAATTTAGTTTAATCCACAACTCTTTACATCACTGTGACACTCACACACATAAAACACTCTATAAGACTATCTTAATAAGTCAAGTTTTAAAGTTTAAAAATATATGTATTAATTCCTTCCACTATTAGATATCCTGATTCAACTACAAAGTGAACCAGGAATCACAATCAAATGTAATCACAAGTTATATGTACACAATTTATATATAGAATCTTTGTAGTGACATTTAGTATTATTATTATTATATGTGTGTAAGTTGTGAAGTAGTACTATGAGGTAATACTGGCTTTTTCAAGCTAGGTTGTTGTTTGTCATCATGACTTCAAGTGTTTGCTTATGGTGGAAATCGTATTTGGAAAAGTTCACAGTTCCTGTCATTTGAAACAATTAATTGTCCCTCTTTAATTAATACTGTCAATTTTTGAGGGGGATACATAGGATTGAGCTGCTCTGGCCACAGAATCTTATCTTCTGTGAGGGCGGCAGGAAACAGTCTCCTCTGCTCGCTTGCTTCAATGTGTTCTTGAGACACCTCACTGGTCGCTATCTGGACCAAGGGGTATGATATCAGCCTTTGGATTCAGCAAAACTCAGAACAGGTGCTGCTTCAATAAGTTAGGACCACGGTCCCTGAAACAAGAAGGTTGTACCTCCTACTTCAGAACTAATTTATAATCTATTTCCACACTGAACACAATACATAACAAACACTGAGTTCAGAGCGGTAGGCCAACTGCTAGCTTCATCTGAAACAATTTACACCAGTATTCTTCTCCTTAATGGTTACTACGCCTCTGCAATTCCAGCATTAGTTCCTTCTATACAATAAGATAGGTGTCACAGTACTGTTTGGCGATCCCATGCAGATATACTTCTCTCCGACAAGTTTTGTTCAGGTTGGAGCAATATCTAGGCTTTGCCTCATGTTTGCTACTGAACCACACACATATACAGACATAAATTGTCAATTCACATTCAATTTTCATCAAAAAGATATCAAATATGTCAATCTTACCACAATTCATGGAAATAATAAACAAATACGTTGACTGGCGATGAATTATGGCACAAATTCCGATCTGCCTCTGTCCCAGGCTTTTATTTATAAAAATATGATCTGGATCTCAACGCACTGTTTCTTAGTAAGTTTATTTTAAAATGTGGCACTGAACAGACACTCCTAATTGACTATATTAACGGGTCTAGCCAATAGGGCCATGTTTACAAAGCTTTTTGAAAAAATTTATTCTTCCTACGTTTCCCTTAACAACCAAAATTAGTATTTGCAGTCCGACTAATCGTGTTTCGCCTTACATATACTTCCCGCCAATCAAATAGGATTTAACATGGTGGCCTATTTCCCGTAAAATGGTGGTTTCAAAACATGCCACTGCGCAATTCTGATTTGGTGCTGTCAGACAACCTCACTATTTTCTTTTGGCTATAATTTGTTAATTCCTAGACTATTTGCGTAACACTTAACATATTCTTTGTCAGCAAGTCCTAAGGAACCCAAATATATAAATTTAATGGGGCTAAGTGGCTGCGTTCAAAATATGCATTTTCTTCTACCTCCCGTTCACTTCGATACGATGTGATGTCTCGGTACTGTCAGGCTTTCAGACATAAAACAGTATAATGTCATGTTTACCAATAAGCATTAAACAGGTTTTTAAACCTAACCCTCGTATTTGTAGTGTTTTTTTTTTCACTGTCTATTTGAAAAAAAGTTAGTGCTTCATGCCTTGCGCGGGGAGGGAGGCATTAATTGTATATCGCGAGACGCGTGTTAGTGTTGCATGCGTTCCCCCCGTTCAGCCCTCTCTCTTTCTATCCTAAGTCCATCTGTCCTTTCGTTTATGTTAACGTAGTGTATAAAATGAAATTAATGGAATATTAATCTAGGTCATTACGCAGTGTGTCTATCTCAAGGTTTTCTTAGAAATACAGTACACGTTTTATTGTAGAAACCGTGTATTGATGCAGTAGGCTTTATTATCAACGTGAAAGCGTGAGAATATGCAGACGAAGCAGAAAAAGGGGGATCTCGAGTACAGTCATTGTGACAGCACTGTTCTTTACCATTCTTCTTTCCCTTTTATTGAATTAATGCGTTAGGCTTTACATTTTCTTTTTAATTTATATATGTGGATTTAGAATGTTTTACGACAAATTCTCCCCTCTTAAAACAGACGTTATATGTCAGTCTATAATTCTATATACACATAGAGAAATTTATTATTATTTCTGGGGCTTACGGTGATTCTCATCACACGGATGGCGGCTTAAAAAATCAGCTCCCAGATTTGTTTTTCCAGAAATATACTCTATGCTAAACTCAAATGGCTGCATAAGTAAGGACCATCTGAGTAACCTAGAATTTTCATGCCTAGCCTGCGCTAGAAACGACAAGGGTTTGTGATCCGTTTGCAACTTGAATGCCTTCCCATACAGATAAATATTGAATTTCTTTATCGCCCATATTACTGCAAGACATTCTTTTTCGCTAGTTGAGTAATTGGTTTCAGCTTTATTCAACTTTCTGCTAGCATATGCCACTGGGCTTAATTCCCCATCCAATGCATCTGATTTCTGTAACAGGGTCGCGCCCAACCCTATATTACTGGCATCCGTCCTTACAATGAATTCTTGACTTAAGTCAGGTAATTTCAAAATAGGTTTGCTTGTGAGCTTTTCCTTCAATTCCTGGTAAGCGAATTCACATTGTGCTGTCCATGTAATTCGATCTGGATTTCCTTTACGTGTCAAATCAGTTAACGGTGCACATATGGAATTAAAGTTTTTGATATACTTTTGGTAGAAACCACATAATGAGACAAAGGATCTCACGTCTTTCTTGGTTTGTGGTCTCGGGGCTTTCTTTAGTTTCTCTAAATTCTTGGGGTCAGGGGTCATGTTTCCCTGATGAACTGTGTGTCCCAAGAATTCTAATTCTTTACATCCAACGCAACATTTAGTTGGTCGGGCTGTTAAATTCGCTTCTCTAAGTCGATTAAACAGCATGTTCAGAGAGTCAATGTGTTCCTCAAATGTTTCTGTTGCTATAAGGATATCATCCATGAAATTTGTGATGCATGGGTTATTCAGAGGATCCAACAATTTTCTCATCATTCTAGAGAAGACACTAGGCGCATTCTTCAATCCAAATGGCAATCTGTTAAACTCATAGTGTCCCTCTGAGGTACTAAAAGCTAGGTATGGTCTAACCTCAGGCTTTACTGGAATCTGATAGTATCCTTTACTCAGATCCACTTTTGAGAAATTTTTAGCATTATTTAGCCTGGCAAACAACTGATTTGTATCCGGCAATGGATCCACCTGTCCTTCTGTGATAGCATTCAGTCTCCTGTAATCTATACAGAGTCTATGTTCTCCAGAGGGTTTCCTTAAGAGTACCACCCTGGAACTATACGAAGATTCACTGTGTGAAATAATTCCTTCCTTCAACAAATAGTCTATCTCTTCCTTCAAAGCTTTCTCCTTAGCAAAAGGAATCGAATAGGGTTTCATACAGACAGGTGTGGGGTCTATCAGTTTCATATCATATTCCAATAAGTTTGTATGCCCCGGTCGGTCTGTTAACACCTCTGTATGATTATCTAGAACCTGTTGCACTCTCTCTTTCTGATTTTTCGTTAAATGTGTACTGATTTTCACCTGTGCCGCTGTCTCACAGGGGTGTAATAAATATTCAAATGATGAAAGTGGTTCCTTTTTCATCTCCATGGGAATGGACAAGGTCAACAAGTGTGTCTCTTCCTGATTTTCTCTTTCCAAATATTTCTTCAGGAGATTCACATGATAGATTTTTTCTTTCCCCTTCTTATCTATCTTATAATTGGTTCTAGACACCTTCTCTAGAACTGTATATAGACCTTGCCATCCAATTTGTAACTTATTCTGACTACCGGGTAGAAGAAGCAGTACCTTCTCTCCCACAGCCAAATCTCTGTCTTTAGCTTTCCTGTTATAATAGGCAGCATGTTTCTTCTTGGCTTGTCTCAAATTTTCATTGGCAAGTTTCCAGCCAGTTTTTAAACGAGTGGTCAGCTCATTCACATATTGGTATGAGGATGTAATATTTTCCTCTGCCTTTTCATCAGTCCACGTTCTTAACAGCGCTTCATATGGACCTTTAATTTTGTGGACCTATTTGTCCATGCACCGGTACGGTCTCTTCCACTCGAAGCTCTATAATGATGATTTTTCTTCCCAGAATTATCATTCACAAAACGACCGCTACCAATTCTTTTCTTGGGGCTTTCTCCCCACTTAGAATTCTTGATGAGAGATTTCCTCTCTACATCCTCTTCCTCCAGTTTGTTTAAGTCCGATTGAGGGATTTTCGGCTTATCCTGGGGTAAAACATCTTTTTGCACTCGCTGCATAGTGGCCATTGTAAAACAGTTAATTGAAGCTTGTCCGTGAAAAGGGGCTTCCTATTCCACTTGGTCCACTTTATCAAATTTATTTTTCTTTGTATTGTCAGGCCTAAGTTTGCCCCGTGGCGTGTCCAGGTCCTGATCAATGTTCCCACTTGTGGGTGTTCCCTCATTTGCTATGCTACACCTTTCTACAAAATTCTCAATGTCCCACCTTGCCTTGGCCAATAATAATTGTGAGCCACCTTTTGGATGATGGTACCAATTTTCTCATGGTCCCCATCTTTTTTCACATGTAAGCTCCTTATTAATTCTGCCCTATATGTCTTTGGAAGAACCAACTGTCCGTGACCATTGGATCTAGTTCCGGCCTTCCTGTAAATCAACTTGTTTTTCATGTAAAAATCTCCCTTGCCTGGAGTTGTATGACAAGTTGACATTTTACTGAAACAAGGCTTGAGGGTCTTATCCCCAGCCTGTGCCTTCCTCATCTCTTCTGGAGTGGTATCTATCAGGATATCCTCCTCCTGTCTTGAGGTCGACCTGACCTGAAGGGTGGCCATATACACAGGTTTCCTTCTACAACGGTCAGTATCATGATTGTCCATCTGACAATTTTTACACCACCTCCTTCCTTGGTTGAAAGATTTTCTTTCATCAGATTTCCTTTCATCGAATTGTGGGGTTTTATTTTTATTGTCATACCGTGGCCTATCAAACTGGTGCTTACCTTTGTTTTGATCTCTAGGATCAAATTTATTAAAGTTCTGTGGTGCCTTAAAATTATCTACCTGTTTCTTTTTATTACCTGATACCTCTGCCTGAGCTGCTTGATACCTTTCAGCGACATTTAGCAGCTCACCCAGTCTCTCTGCACCTTGTTCCATGAGAAACTTTCTCAGGTTTGGAGCCATGGACTCTCTTAATTGTTCTATAAGGACCATTTCCTTAAGATCTTGGGTTTTCCCCAGAGAAGTCAATTTCTCCAAGTATGTCTCTAACCGTGCAGAGAACTGGTGATAGGTTTCACCTGACAGTAGTTTAGCATTCCTAAAATTTTTCCTATAAAATTCACCATTCTTTTCATATCTTAACAAAAGAGCCTGCTTTAGCATGTCATAATTTTCTTGATCACCTCTGCTCATTTTGGCAAAAACTTCATAAGCTGCACCACGAATCCCTTGAGATAACTTTAAGCTCCACCTTTCTCTCTCTAACCCATACGTGGTAGCTAATAGTTCATATCTATTTAGATAGCTCTCAATATCATCGTCTTTCTCAACAAAATGATCTAAATGAAAGTTCATAGCTGAGGTTGAGGCTCCCTGAGTAACCGTAGCATCAGAGGCAAAGGGACTGGCACCATTTTCAGGAGCATGGCCTTGAAACTCAAACTCCCTTAGTCGTAACTCATGTTCCCTTTGTAATCTCTTCTCCTCCTTTTCTGCTTCCCTCTCTGCAGCCTGTCTTCTTTCCTCGGCTTCCCTTTCTGCAGCTAATCTCTTGTCTTCCCTTTCGGCAGTCAATCTTTTTTCTTCTGCTTCCCTTTCAGCCTTTTTCTCTTCCAACTGGAGCCTCTTGATTTCCGCTTCACGATCCGCCTCCAATGCTCTAGCCTCTTTGTCAGCCTCAATCTGCAGCCTCTTAATTTCTTTTTCAGCCTCTAACTTTCTTTCAGCCTCTTTTTCTAATCTTTCAGATTCTAATCTTCTTTCGGCTTCAAATTTTCTTTCTTCACGTTCAATATTTTTGTCGCATTCAGTACTGACATAGGCAATCATAACTTGCCCGTCCATTCCTAACTTTTTTGCAGCCTGCATAGCAGCAGATCGAAATTTTGCCAGGTCGGCCATTTTCTAACAGGCAAATGTAAACAATATCTAACTAAACAATTCAATCTCTAGCTAAATATCTAAGGACAACCACAGGCACTGAGAGCTCAACCTTATTTATTTTCACCCAAGGATACCTTTTAAGTTTTTATTATTCCCAATATATATAATAGGAGAAAGTTCAATATCCCGGGAGCGAGACCCCAATATATGTGGTAAAGTGAGATGATATACATATTTATAGGGGACTTAGTGTACTGACTGAGATCAGCTGTGAAGATATCTGTATCTAATAGGTGTAGTGTATTACAGATGACCTTACTTGCTACCACATTTATACCTCAGTCAGAATTATTCTGGAATATTGTGAGGACTACGTTGAATGTCTAGGGTTATGATAATGATGAAGTGTAAGTCACAACAACAACAGACAGATAAACAATTTAGTTTAATCCACAACTCTTTACATCACTGTGACACTCACACACATAAAACACTCTATAAGACTATCTTAATAAGTCAAGTTTTAAAGTTTAAAAATATATGTATTAATTCCTTCCACTATTAGATATCCTGATTCAACTACAAAGTGAACCAGGAATCACAATCAAATGTAATCACAAGTTATATGTACACAATTTATATATAGAATCTTTGTAGTGACATATAGTATTATTATTATTATATGTGTGTAAGTTGTGAAGTAATACTATGATGTAATACTGGCTTTTTCAAGCTAGGTTGTTGTTTGTCATCATGACTTCAAGAGTTTGCTTATGGTGGAAATCGTATTTGGAAAAGTTCACAGTTCTTGTCATTTGAAACAATTAATTGTCCCTCTTTAATTAATATTGTCAATTTTTGAGGGGGGTACATAGGATTGAGCTGCTCTGGCCACAGAATCTTATCTTCTGTGAGGGCGGCAGGAAACAGTCTCCTCTGCTCGCTTGCTTCAATGTGTTCTTGAGACACCTCACTGGTCGCTATCTGGACCAAGGGGTATGCTATCAGCCTCTGGATTCAGCAAAACTCAGACCAGGTGCTGCTTCAATAAGTTAGGACCACAGTCCCTGAAACAAGCTCCTTAATGGTTACTGTCGGCGTCTGTGGCCTAATGGATATGAACGCAGTTTCATAATCCAGATATACCAGGTTCAAAACCTGCTGCAGGCGGTTTGGTGGCAGATCGCTTTGTGTGGATTTTTAACAATGGTATAAGCGCCGTACCGTTCAGAAAGCAATGGCAAACTACTGAACGTAAAAATTGCCTAGAAAAATCACAAACAGCCAATAAAAGCTGGGGTTGATTGCCACGTCCTGTAAAGGATAAGCAACTAACTTTTTAATGGTTACTACGCCTCTGCAATTCCAGCATTAGTTCCTTCTATACAATAAGATAGGAGTCACAGTACTGTTTGGCGATCCCATGCAGATATACTTCTCTCCGACAAGTTTTGTTCAGGTTGGAGCAATATCTAGGCTTTGCCTCATGTTTGCTACTGAACCACACACATATACAGACATAAATTGTCAATTCACATTCAATTTTCATCAAAAAGATATCAAATATGTCAATCATACCACAATTCATGGAAATAATAAACAAATACGTTGACTGGCGATGAATTATGGCACAAATTCCGATCTGCCTCTGTCCCAGGCTTTTATTTAGAAAAATATGATCTGGATCTCAACGAACTGTTTCTTAGTAAGTTTATTTTAAAATGTGGCACTGAACAGACGCTCCTAATTGACTATATTAACGGGTTTAGCCAATAGGGCCAAGTTTACAAAGCTTTTTGAAAAAATTTACCCTTCCTACGTTTCCCTTAACAACTAAAATTAGTATTTGCAGTCCGACTAATCGTGTTTCGCCTTCCCGCCAATCAAATAGGATTTATAATGGTGGCCTATTTCCCGTAAAATGGTGGTTTCAAAACATGCCACTGCGCAATTCTGATTTGGTGCTGTCAGACAACCTCACTATTTTCTTTTGGCTATAATTTGTTAATTCCTAGACTATTTGCGTAACACTTAACATATTCTTTGTCAGCAAGTCCTAAGGAACCCAAATATATAAATTTAATGGGGCTAAGTGGCTGCGTTCAAAATATGCATTTTCTTCTACCTCCCGTTCACTTCTATACGATGTGGTGTCTCGGTACTGTCAGGCTTTCAGACATAAAACAGTATAATGTCATGTTTACCAATAAGCATTAAACGGGTTTTTAAACCTAACCCTCGTATTTGTAGTGTTTTTTTTCACTGTCTTTTTGAAAAGAAGTTAGTGCTTCATGCCTTGCGCGGGGAGGGTGGCATTAATTGTATATCGCGAGACGCGTGTTAGTGTTGCATGCGTTCCCCCCGTTCAGCCCTCTCTCTTTCTATCCTAAGTCCATCTGTCCTTTCGTTTATGTTAACGTAGTGTATAAAATGAAATTAATGGAATATTAATCTAGGTCATTACGCAGTGTGTCTATCTCAAGGTTTTCTTAGAAATACAGTACATGTTTTATTGTAGAAAGCGTGTATTGATGCAGTAGGCTTTACTATCAACGTGAAAGCGTGAGAATATGCAGACGAAGCAGAAAAAGGGGGATCTCGAGTACAGTCAATGTGACAGCACTGTTCTTTACCATTCTTCTTTCCCTTTTATTGAATTAATGCGTTAGGCTTTACATTTTCTTTTTAATTTATATATGTGACAGAATCCATCATGAGAAAATAATTGAATGCCTCAAAGACATAGTTTGACGAAAAAGATGTTATTAACTTTATTGGGGTATAACTTCCACAGTAGGTTAATTATTCTACATAGACATATGTCAGACACTGGCCATGCATTTAATTTATACAGAGATTTTTCAAACAATTCCTGGATACAGGAAATACCAGGACTGAACATCAGTGGAAGATCAATAAACAACCTTAGATATGCAGATGATACCGTTTGTTAGCTGAAAGCAACCCTTGGCAAGTTGTCATCTATCCGACATTAATATTGAGAAAACTCAAACTATGATAATTAGCAAAACAGACGATAAACCCACATTAAAGATAAGCGTAAATGGGAAAATCCTGGAACAAGTCAAGAGCTACGTATATCTTGGTCATATAATAACAGAAGATGGCAGATGTGAAACAGAAATCAAGAAGAGAATAGGAATGGCCAAAGCTACATTCAACAACATGAAACATATACTGACATCCAAACAGTTATCTCATAAATTAAAACTGAGAATCATAAAGTGTTATATATATTCTGCATTTCTGTATGGTGCAGAAACATGGACGATGAATAAGCATTTGGAAGAAAGAATTGAGGCTCTTGAAATGTGGATATATAGAAGAATGGGGCGTATCTCATGGAAAGAGATCTCCATTAGGTCTAGAAAATCTATATGAAAAGAGAACTTGAGAGATAAAGTTCGGCCCAATANAAAGGCATAACACCTGCAGAAGACCATAACATGGGAGATTGACATATGGTTCTCTTGCAAGGGGAAGACAGCGCTATAAGTGGGACGCAACATCAATTCCTCCAGAGTCTATCAGAGTGTACCACCAAGACAAGAGACAGAAGACGTTGGAGATCCATTACAGCCAACCTCCGTTGTGGGGATGGCAACTGATGATGATGATGTGGATTTAGAATGTTTCACGACAAAGATGTTATTCTTATTGCTGGTATATCTTCCAAGTAGGTTAATATCTTATGCACTGGCCATCATCGCCAGAGATGACAATTCCTGGATGAGATATGGTCCGTCTTATTTCCAACCCTTGGCTTGTTCTATCCCTTCATAGTTGTTACTCAGTGACTAACTTCGTATAGTGGTTTTCTTTCTCAATGCTAACACCTTGTTTACACTTCCACTCAACAATCTTTACAGACTAAGCCCGAAATGTCATTAGTTTTTACAATTGGAGGCATATGGAACAATTCTCCATTACTATCATTTCATATTGCCCAAGGTATACTGCTATCTCATGGATATACATATGATTCTCTTCTTACAAACAATTTCATGTATAGTCCACGCAAATTATTCCTCCAGTGCTTCATATCCTCTCAGGCCTATTTCCAAGCGCCTCTTTAACTTATTGTGTGCTTATTTCCTCCTGAATAACTCTGTCAGGTTTATCTCAATTAATCTTAGTACAATCAGTTCATAATTCCTACAAGCATATCAATAATTAGATGCATCTATAACAGCCTCCATATACTTACACCTGAGAGAGAGCGCATGAGTTATCGCGCAAATGTCATTACTCTTCAGTTTCTTACTCGTCATACTTATCTTTGACGATGTCTCATAATTCATTTGTGCAAAAGCCCAATGTGGTTATCAGATTAATGTTCTTCTATGTCTCTTCTTAGACTCTTACTTAGTCAAAAAGTTCTCCACTTTGTAGTTAGTCTTGTACTTTCATCAGCATTTCTTCTCATCATGAGCTTGCTTAATTGTAAGCTTCATTACCCCTGTAGTATTTCATATGGATTTCTGAAACATTTCTTCTACAAAAAATGAGACTTGAGAACCCGGCAGAAACACAATCTTGCCACTTCAGTTCTTCAAACCTGGACTGCCAAAACACGACCGCTCAACAGCGCGCCGTAACTTGTTCTCTCTTCTAATCATTCTCAGCTGATCTCTCCCTTGTTTTCCAGTTAAAACGATTGGTCCGCCTTATTTCCACTCACTGAAAAGCATGCTCACGCTTATTTAGCACGTAGGCGAACTTTAGTGAAATGTCTCCTTTTATTTTAAACTCTCCTCAGTCTTTCCCGTGCGTTTTTACTTTCTCAGCTCACTAAAACCTACAAGGGACTTAATTCTCCGTTATCTCCCTTTCATAATTTACCTTAATCTTCTACTCTCTTCTTTAAGGCTTACTACAAGAATCTTCTTATGCTAATTTTCTTAACCATAGCTGTGGACTCACCAAACCTGCTTAAGTCTAATTCAGCCTTGTTTTTACCAACCGTGATTTACAGAGTTTCCTACCTTTTTACAAAAGTATCTCTATGCAACATTTTATCTCCCTTCAACTAAGACAAACAGTCTGTATCCCAATCTATTCATTTTTCCTAAACCATTTTCCCACACTCTTTTACTCCACTAAAACCGAATCACTGCTCATCTAAACTTTGCCTAAAGCACGGATAATGCTCTGGCGAACCCAACGGTGACAAAAGCACTGTATTTAATGTCACAGTTTTATAGTATTATACACACTAGTGGAATAATAAACAACTGAAGTCCAGCGAAAATATTTATAATCAAGCATAAAGTTCATGTCCATGATTCTCTGCTATCTTATCGTATGTTCCTTTATAAGTTCACGTTAAGTAACAATGTTCAATGTCCAACAAAAGGCACGGTAGGATTATTCTAGTTATGTCCCTTTGACCACGCAAAGCATCCTTGAGTTAAGTCCCTTAATCTTTAGACGCAGTTCCAATAATATAATAAATCAAGATTTTGCATTCAAAATATCCAAATGTCACATCATTCTTATATCATCAATGAATGTATGTGTTTTTGCATACAAACCGAGTATGTAAACTGTTAATAAGATCCAAGACATCAATGTAATGCGCTGAGTAAAATGAGATACAACTTGAAATTGGCGATATCCGCATTCATCGTCATCAGGTGTTGATTGAACCGATCAATACCTGTAAGTACTGTCAAAAGAGTCATTGAGGGATTTCCTTCAATTTCCGATAAAAAAATTACGATAGTTTTCAGCGTTGGTATTCATCACAGAGTCTTTGTGCATATTATCTTTGCACAGCAGCAATAAATCAGGAAATTCCTGTCAGCATCAGCATTGTCAGCAAAATACGTTCATATATAGTGCAATGTTTCATTCGTCAACACGTGAAGACGTTAGTTAATAGGTTTGCTGTAAGCTCACAAGGTACCTGCATTTGCCGTGTTGTTAGCTGACAGTGAGTCTTTTACACAACGTGATAACACATCCGCGACCACGCTTTGACTGCTCTTGATGGCACGAATGTCATATTAATTTAATGATAAATCACATGAATGTGACCAAGCAATCTTATTTGTTCTTTCTTAATAACGAAAACAAAACTGAAGTAATTTCTGAAACATTAGGCAAGAATTTCCTATACAATCCGACAAGACCTAAAAGACTGCGAACCTGTTTTTTTGTCTTAGGAATTTCTAGACTCAAGATCCTGGAGATAGTGGAATCCTCAGGCGTAAGAAAACCGCCTCTTACTTTATGACCAAGAAAAGAAATTTATGTGAATCATATTTTAGTTTTCGAAGGTCTAGCAGTAAGATGATGGAGACGAAGAGTAGTCAACAAAGACTGAATTACAAGAACATGTTCTTCCCAAGATTGATGGAAAAGGCAAATATCATCAATACAAGTAATTATGTCATCACGATTAGAGAAAAATTTTCGCATCATACGAACAAAAGTCGCAGGAGCGTTAACGAGACCAAAAGACATAAAATTAAAATGGAACAATCCCAAAAGTGTAGCGAAAGCAGTATAAGGTCTTGCTCTGTCCGACAAGGGGACTTTCCAATAACCTTTATAGAAATCAAATTTACTAAAAAAAAGTAGCTGCAGATAGTCCATCCAACAGAGAAACTAACAAACTCAGAGGTTCAGCATAGACAATAGTATTTAAATAGTCAAAGTATAGTCTCAAGATGTTTGCATGCTACAGAACAATGACCATTAAAATGTACAACATTATTAGCCCCATAATAAGTACCAATGGGAAACAAGACCTCCGGCACATTGTGGCGTTGGCTATTGCACGCCACATGTCAGAGAATAACCAAGAGTTCGGTGCTGGTGAGCGCGGCACGATAAAGAATTATCCCTAAGTGTATTTCGCAAATGACGTAAACATGTTTGGGATAGAAACGAACAGAGCTGGTGTTTACCCTGAAGGGTTCGCTTGTGTTTTCTACCAGATGGTAGATATTTGGAAAATGTTCAATGGATAATGTATTGAAAGACTTCAATGTGTACAGAAATGAAATTAACAAATGAAATGGGATCAGATAATGCTTATGTGGAAACACAGGATGTGGAATTTGATGAAATTAACCTGTCTTGCAATGCCTTGTGATGATGTTCAGTCTCCGTTGTATTAAATGTTGGAATATCAACAGAGTTTCCGCGTCGATATATTTATAGTTGAATTGGGCCATTGGAATTACTGTTACTGAGTTGTATTGTGGCTGTTATGAACCTTGAGGACATTATATCTATTAACCCTAGACACAGTGAGAAAACGAGCATCATACTCAACTGAATAATATAAATTTTGACGCCACAGATATGGGAGGCTGCGTCCGTTTGAAGTAATTGTTTGAAGAGGTCTACAAGGCTGTACTTTGGAAAGTACGCAAGATAACGAATTTGTGGAATCACTAGAAATCGCAGTTTTTGTTGTTGTTGCGAGGTCATACCAATACCTTGGACTGTTTTTTGAAGATGTTGACGTCACAACATACACGGCATAGTCGAATCTTTTCGCTTCGACGCCATTACATGTTAAATCATTGTCAAGAACCGTTACAGCAAGGTCACCTTAACGAACTCTTGCGTCTTGAAGTGAACTTACCAGTGGACATTTACTATAGTAATAATAACTATCTTACCATGAATCGTGAGGATCTTTATAGTCTTCAGAACAAGTCTTTCAAGTCTGACGTCTCATCAAGTCTCTGATGTCCGATAAATGAATCCTTTTCAGCTACGTGCAAGGGGATGATTACATCGTTTACGTACGTCATCAAACAGATTGGCTGACCACATCAGTTTTCGTTATCAGGATCAGGTAACCTTCTTGAACAGGACTCTAATACATTATTTCGGAACTCGGACTATACGTTCTTTCGTTACCCTGGTGTACTTCGTAGATTCAAGGCTACTCTGCGAGGATGAATGCTTCTTGTTTACAGCGAGGATTGGCGGTCGGAAATATTTATTCAGATAAGTGAATATGTTGTGTAATGTCATGGTCTCCAGTCCTTAAAATGTCAGGCACATCTTGCTTCTTTATGTACCTTTTATGTTTTCTGTTTTCTTGTGGGCGGTTGGCGAGAACGACACTCAATTATATCCTTGGATGAATTCAGTTGTCGTCGTTCTTTAGATTTTGATTGTATTGATCTCTTTCAGGGATTCAACATTCAGTGCTGTCGTATTTCCGCTCTGACTGACATTAATATTCTCGTAGTTGTTTAGCTGTGCTGTCAAGTAACATTCTGTCGTGTTTTTCTTTTTTAGTTCAGTATGGTTATGTTTGTACCCGTGGGTCTTCTCTGACTTTCTTTTTTATTATCTACATTAGTTCTACGTGATTGTATTTCGTTCAGTACCGTTCATTGGCGGTGGAAACAGTTGTTTTATTATATTGCAGAATTTTATGACTTTTTTACACTGTTGTTTCTTCCTTATTTGTTTCCGGCCTTGTCTTTTGGTCTTTTGTCTAATGTGATATTAATGCATGCTTTAATTAGGTAGGCGATATTGATTACTCACTTGTGATTATAGTATATTGTTATTGCTGGCACACACACACACACACACACACATATATATATATATATATATATATATATATATATATATATATATATATATAAGATTATTACAGCTACGTTGGGAGAGTAGTTAGTAAGTATCGTATACAAAGATACGATCCCAGAGACAAGTATTTCACACAAAACGACTAAATACTGTATATACAGTTGGTTTTGGGAAAAGGTTTGATTTACCTTACGACTAAGTCTAGTCATTTAGCTACAAGTGGGAGAGACATACATTTTGCATCTCTATCCCATTACTCCTTGATTCCATTATGGCTGACTTTGTAAAAGTTAAAGCAGGATTTATACAAAATGGAAAGGACTTTGGTTTCTCAGGCGATGATCTTAAAGCCTATGTAAATAAGGAAGTAGCTGAATACGAAGAGAGAAAAGAAAAGAGAGAAGAGAGAGAGAGAGAGAGAGAGAGAGAGAGAAGAGAAGAAAAATATAGAATAGAGAGAATTCGTTTGGCAGAAACTGCTGCAGAACAGGCAAAATGTGAAAGAGAATACTTTTGAGTTAGAAAAACTACGTTTACAATCTTCTGGTACAAGATAAGCTTATGGTCCGGGATCGTCTAAGATCATTAATTTAAAACTGCCAACTTTTTCACCATTACATGATGACATAGGATTTTATATTTTGAGATTTGAATCAAGGGTTACTGCTTTAAATTTGCCGAAGGCTTTATGACCTGAACATTTTGTTGGGTTACTCACAGGTGAAGCTTTACAAAATTTCTTTAGCATTGCCGATGAGAAAAGAGGTGACTATGAATGCATAAAAGCGGTATTCCTTCGCAAATAGTGTTTGGACGAAGAAGGATATCGTCTAAAATTTAAATCTATGATTCCTGTTGAGGGTAAAGATTTCAAAGAATTTGTGTCTTCGGTGAAGATCTGTCTTAACAGATGGATCGAACTGTCTAATATTACTAAATCTTTCGATGGTTTATGTGATCTCTTCTTAAGAGACAAAATTTTATCTTCTGAAAACTAGGAAATTGTCTCATTCCTTCAAGAAAAGAAGCCTACGAGTGTAGGAGAGATGGAAAAGTTAGGTCAACAATTTTCGGTCGCACACCCAAACTTGTCTTTAAGCAAAACGAGGGTCCTGGAAACTTTGCCTGCGTGTGCTGTTACTCATGATAGATCACGCACTAGTAGCATGGACCGGCGGTATAGGGAAGACTATCAAAATTCATATAGAGGTAGATACAATTTCCATCATAATCGCTCTCCTTCACGGGTCGGAGAGAGACGAAACTTTAACCACCACAATAAAAATGCATGGTATAGAAATAAACAAGATGCACATAATAAGTACACTAACAGACATCATTTCTCGCCACCATCGCGTGATGATTCTTCTCTCACGGACAATAAGGGGTACTCTCGTTCTGACCGTCCAGTGGATCGGAGAGGATCACATTTGTCTAGAAGTCAGAGTACAGCAAGATCACAAGCTCATGCTTGTCAAATTAATGTTGGTATTGACTCCTTTCTTTCCGGGAAAAGTTAGAGTGTGTAGTCTCGATCGACCTTGTTGCGATTTGATTGTAGGTAACATAAAGGGTGTTAAAGATTGTTCTGCACATGATATTCATAAGTGGGAGATGGAACATCATTCCTTGGCTAACGCTATTACAACCAGAGCACAACAGGCTACAGAAATGAATGAATCGAATTCTTCTATTCCCACACAACACAGTGCAACTTGTCATTACATTGACAAAAATGTATTTAGTTCTCACCGACAACAAGATCCTTCTTTGGGACATTTATTCCCATTAGCTAATGCTAGAAACCCTACTCATTATGTCAATATATCTACACATGATAACAAAAAGAAAGTCTCTTTTCGAGGGAGTTACAATTTCCCTCCATACAGTACTTCATATTGGAAAGCATGGTGTTTATGCTGAAACATGGAGGCGACATTCCATGGACAGTAATATTGATATGTTGGATCGTTGTATGTCTATTAAGAAGAAAGAGTTATTTGATCAACCTGATCACTATAACGTATGCCGTAAAAGGGTAGAGAGATATGATAAGGGTGACATACATTTGACTGACAATAATAATGTTAACTCTTCTTTTAATGAGGTAGGTCATGCTTAACCTATTGTTATATTGGGTACGAAATGCCCAAAGACTGCATTGAAACGGGTGATTCCTTCGGTTAGCATTATTGCTTGAATATTACAATCAGTCTCTTGACTTGTTCAATGTTGGTTATTTTATTGGTTAGCTCTGACAATCTAAGACGTCCCTTCGAATTCTAATTTGCATAATTTACGATAATTGATTTTTCTTATAAAGAGTTCATCGTGCTGATAAATATAAACATTGAACAGCTGCGGAACCAAACCCGTAACGTAATGAAGTTATCAAGCATTCACTTTGAGTCCACATGTATTGGCTTGTTTCACATATACAACATCCAACATTTCATAATCTTCATATACAGTTCATTATAATAAGAATTTCCAAGTAATACAAGTAAGTATCCGTCCGTGTCAAAATAATATGTCAGGTGAACATCATGGCTGTATACATGCGCTGCTGTAATCAGACAGCCAGAAATGAGCGCATGAGTTCTCGACAGCTACAAAGTGAATCATATTCGATTCTCCTTCCATAATTCAGTTTACATATAAATCTCATAATTCATACTATTACCCGAACTGACCCTGAGTTCTATATTGAATTCATACATATGGCTATATACTAAGGCCTCTCATTGGAAAGAATACAAGACACGACTTCTCTGCTCGACGGACAGCATAAAAGGGGTCACGTAACCAAGTCACTAAGCGTGACCTTCCCAACGCGAACACGTCATAATTTTAGCATATATTTCGCGTTCAGTAGTCCATAAAATATCAACATATTCTATTAATGCTATTGACCTCCAAATTTGCGCACTGCTAACCCCAGCAGACGTCGTCATTTAAAATAACACCGTAACAGATTTCCTGTCCGACGGGGAAAAAAAATCTATTAGATAGATTTTTTTTCTTTTTGAACTATCTTAATCAACTTATCAAAAATTTAACAAAACCCGACGTATGGCCTACGATGTTCTATCTAGAACAGTGTCGCGGTCATGTCAGTAATGTCTTATAATAAAATAAACGTCATATCATACATATAACTTATATTAAATAAAGAAATGTCACTGTCATTAATTAATTAACTAATTAATTTGATGTCTGTATTGACTAACTACTAATTTGAGGTGTTATTAAAATTATTCTAACTAATTAAAATTAAAATAATTAATTATAATATGTACGTATGGTATTAACTAATTAATATCTAATTAAAGAAAATGAGAAGTAGTATGCTAAAAAAAAATTGAGAAGTACGGACAATTAAAACTAAATATTAAAGTATATATTAAATTAATAATGTGTGTTAAAATTAAGTATAAGTATAGATTAGATGATAACTAATTAAATTAACGCAATAAGAAAGAAAAGAAAAGAAAAAAAAATTCATACATTTTAAGTATACATATGAAATATCATCATCTAATATCTATCACCTTAATAATTAAACTATTAAAAATGTTTAATTGGTGTGATATTTTTTTTTTGTTTTATCATTTCTTTTGTATATATTTTTTTTTTAATTTCATCACACTTCAACTTTATTTTATTCCATATTAATTTAATAACCATTAAAATTACAATATCGGATATGACGATCCAATCGTCGTTACATCCTTTTGACTTGTATGAAAGTTCTTAAAGGAACAATGTTCATATTATCCTATTCTGATATGATGATCCAACCGTCGTTAATTCATTCATTGAAATTTTGAAAGTTATTTGAATCAGTCATTTCACTTTATGTATCATCACAGTCTCTGTCCAGTCTTTATTAGAAATTGTTCCTTTCTACTACTTTGCAATAGATTTGAAGTATAAATGAGTAATCCGCAAAGTCCAGCGAAGTCCAAATTTTCAACCGATCTGTAAAACTTGATACTTTGATACCAATAGTTTTTTTTCGAAATTTCTACATAGAAGTAGGAAGTCCATATGAAGTATTGTATATTCTTGCATCACAGTAATACTGTTCATTTCAAACGTAATTCTTGATTAGTCTGTAACTTTCTTGAAATAATGATAGTCATTCAGAATCCGTGGGATGTCTTGATAAAGTATCGGCTATTATGTTCTCAATTCCTGGTATAGATTCTATTTCGAAATCATAGGGTTGTAGCGCAATTGCAAAGCGTGCAAGCTTTGGGCTTTTATGGTTTGAACAACGTAATGATGCAACAGACGTTTGATCGGTCTGGATCAGAAATGGTGATCCAAGTAGAAACCTTTCCAATTTGGTAATTGCCCATATCACGGCCAGCAACTCCTTGTCCAACGTCGAATATTTCGTTTCAGGAGTTTTTAGCTTGCGTGATATGTATAACACAGGATGAAGAATATCATCGTGATATTGGAGTAGACAAGCTCCGAGTCCGTAATTACTCGCATCTGTACGGAGGACAAACTTTTTAGAAGCATCTGGTAATCTTAAAACTGGTGGGCATGAAAAATTTTTCAAAATTCTGCGAAATATTTTGTCACATTCGTCAGTCCACTTTATCTTCAACGGCATGTTCTTCTTTAACAAAGATGACAAGACAGCCGTGATAGATGACAAGCTTATGCTGTATTGGGCTGAGCATAGTTAATACCAATAACCACATTACTGTTTCTTGTAGGCTTGGTAAAAAACAAATTAGACAGAAAACATGTGTACAAATGTGAAAATGTCAAGAAACAAAAATGTTTTTCGAGAAGAAAAAATCAATAAATCAATCTATATTAGGATAGATGATTATGAAAGACCAGAAATGATGACTGACAATGCTAAGTCATCAAAGAGTAAGATCAATGTGTGAATGTAACATTTTATCTGCGTCACGCAGAATCAGGAACTGGGTGTAATTTTAGAAAATGGTGATAAAAAGAAACACCATAATCACGCTCGATAACCAAACGAGCGTACGATTGTTACGGAGGGTAACCAACGCCTCCCTCTTATGACCATTGACAGATGGCAGAAGACGAACAAACTTAACGTTTGCTGTATAATCAAAAAAATTTCTAAGTGCCCGCCAGGTAGTATTCTGTGGCAGATTTCGCACTAACACTGTGCGAAAATACGTACTTTTCCCAATACATGTAGTATCATTGTCACGAAATTGTGCACAATGACGATATGTATTCTTTGTCCTATAAACAAAGTTAACTTTCTCCTTTGCCATAGACATAGTATATTTATTGGATAAGGTATCATCCTGACTGAACTTAGGATGAAACCTATCATTACCAAACGTAGTAGGTTTCCTACATGTCGTAGACATGTCTTGGTTGGGCAAAGTAAAACCTTTGCCGTTAGACTTATTTGTCTTAAATTCATTATCCCTGTTCCTTCTAACTTTCACATCATTCTTCACCATATTATTCTTCTTCGTAACCTCTTTGTCAATGTTGACAACGGCAACAGTTTTCTTAGGATCAGTTATAATCTGATCCTGTCGCCAACATTTATTTTCAGAATTGGCAGTAGTTACCTGATGAGGAAAAGTATATCTCCCTCGAAATGATCTTTTTATTTTGTTGGGTTGTGTTGAACTGGTCTTATTACATGGAGTATCCTTAGTATTTTGTACAATAGATCCATCATCCTCATCAGTTTCCGGGATAGTACTCAGAGTGAAGTTAGAAACTGCGGTGCCACATGTATTCATTTTGTTGGCACAAAGTGTAGCCATCGCAACAACAGCGTTAGCGTTGCTAAAAGATTGCAAATTTTTCTCTCCCATTCATTAATTTCTTTAAGAGTGCAATCCTTACTGCCGTGGATGCGTCCTACTGTAAGATCAGCCGATGGATTCTGTAACATGCACACCTTGACATTACCTGTAAAAAATGGTGGGCTAACATATACTATGGCAGAAGGTCATACACCTGACATGTTCCCCTGTAGCACAACTGGGGTGAACGAGTGACTGTCGGACTCCGATAGTGGTTGATCCCGTATCCCTTAAAACTGAGACCACAGTACCATTTACTAATCCTCTATTGAACATCAGGGTGCCTGTGCCGTCGTTCGCCGAAAGACCAACTGCTGTATGAAGGTGTCCACAATTCAGCACAGTTTCTTTGGCCTTCTGAAAAATAGCATTACAATCTTGGCAACTATTTGCCATATTAAAGTTAACAGCACAACATGAAGACGAAGATTGTGACTGATTAATATTATCAGAAACACTAGGGGTCGTACCATCCGTGAGTGCCGCCCCTGCATTGTGATCAAACTGTGATGGTCTACCTGACTGAGACCGATGACGAGAATAATCATTTGAATTATCCCGTTGTCCCCTATTGTAACTGTTATCTCGATGTCTCGAGCTATGATTATTGTTATTCCAATTGTTACCATTGTTGTTATTATATGAACGGTTATAATGTCCGTTATGTTGACCATTGTTATATCTCGACTGAGGTGAATAATTCCTATTTTGTGGTCTTCCTCTGGTAGAATCACTTTTATTATTACGTCCCTTATGAAAATTAACGTTATAATTTCCTTTAACGCGACTTCTATCTACGCTGTGTGTTCTTGATTTGTCATGACTGTGGTATGACATATTAGAGGCCACAGGTAGAGGTTCTCTTATTAGCGAGTTAGAAATGCTCGCATTAGGATGAGCAGTGCAGTAATTTATTGAAACTTTTTCTAACTCATCGATTGTAGAAGGTTTTCGTTCTTGCAAAAAGGCGAAGAACGGTTGGCTGACAGAGGACAACACTTTATCTCTCAGCATCAGATCAACTAACTTGTCTTATGATTTGTTGACATCTGCCAGTTCCACCCATCTATTAAAGGTATTGCGTATGTTCGCAATAAAACCTGTGAAGTCCTTACTATTATCAGGTAGCATACTCTTAAAACGTAATCTACAACCCTCTTCGGTCAAATGGAAACGACGTAATAATAAGGCTTTAATGGCGTCATAGTCAGTAGCTGATGCTGGATCAACATTCTGTGCTGCACTTCCGGGTTCACCATCTAGAAATTCCTTGAGTTTGAGTGCCCATGCAGATTTGTTAAGGTTATTGACTTTCCATACATCCTCAAAGCGTAATAGCTATGCTGATAAATCATCAACATGTAATTTGAATGGTGGTAGCTTGAAATAATAATTGCCCTTATTTTGGTTGGATGAAGAAGTATTATGCGTATCAGTATTATTATTTATATTTGCAGCTACTTGAGCTTTTAAGTTTAATTCAGCCATACGCATCTGTATTAACTCCTTTTATGATTCTCTCTCTTGTTTAGCAATGTCCCTTAATCTATTTTCCTTTTCAATTTCTTTTCTCTCACGTTCTGCTTCTTCCTTCTTCAATGCCGCTTTCTTCTCTGCTTCTTTTCTTTCAAGTTCCTCCATCTCTGCCTTATATTTCGCAAGTTCCACCACTGCGTATGCTTCCAAAGCTTCTCCTTTTTTTTCCAAAATCTTTCCCGTTTTTAATAAAATGGTCCAAGGTAAGCATCTTGACGTTAATCTTGTAAGTAATTACTGGTCTAAACTAATCAACAATAAAATCTAAGTAATTATTGTACTTACTCAACGTATGAATACTCACTATAAATAATGATAATATTCTTGAACTTTTATTTGTAAGTTCCACCACTATATAATATTTTGTAATAATATTATATGTACCTACTCATATAAATCATAAATAGTTCTACTATTTATTTATTTAAGATGCTGAATTAAAATCAAGCATAAAATATTATGACCTAATAATTATTGGTATTATCCCTCAATAATCAATCAATACTACGTGATAAGTCAACAATGTAGTACTGGGAAAATGTACTAGTGAACATGTAATATGCCTGTCATATTCAAGGCAGACCATAAATTTATATTTAATTATCAATATATATTATATTATTATGCCCTAGTCATCATATCCAAAGTGCATCGCTAGTGTCTTGAACCACTACTGCAAATGGATGCAAAGTCCCTGACTCATCATCAAATTTCATAAAAATTAATTAAATTCAATTATTATCTTATTATTGATCAAATTATCATAATATAAACATATTATTAATGTATGAAATACACAGAAACAATACAATCCATCAAACAAGGTTTTTACAAAACAGTATCACATCACAAAGTTACAATTTCAGACCAAAATGAATATACCAAAACAAGATGAATAATCGGAAGTAAGAAGGTCAAGGTTGAACTAAATTCAGAATGAACCTGCGTACACAGAAAATGGTGACATAACAGTGGACTCATTAACGGTCATTACATGAGAAATAAAAGATAGCAAGGTCAGAATAACACTATAGATTACGAACATTATTTTACAAAACTGAATAAAATAACAACTGAATACAATTTAGAATACACCAGTTATTAACACGACTTCACAGCTAAAACACTGAAGTCAAATAATTACAAATGCAGACGACTATAGAACATTCAGAATCAATTTCGTCATCCTTAGAGCCATATCACTGATTCCGAACAGCCGCACCAACATCAGACGACATGTAAAATAACATAAACAACAATTAACATGTAACAGTGTAAAAATGAACATGGCGTTAAGCAGGACAAATAGGACCAAATGTGTAACGCTCAAACAAGTTACTTATCTTTTTATTAGTAATCTAGTACATTGTCTGCTTCGCCAACAAACTCATGAGCTCGTATGTAATGATGAAGACGGTAGCAATTTGTTTCCTTCGTTGTTTAGAGCTGAAATATATTTCTGAAGGGCATTGATTTTCGCCGGCATTGCAAATGATTCAGACTGTTGCCAAGGGCATGACGTCACCGGTGTTCCGTATAACAATGTCCATATCGGCTCGTAAGGAAAAATGTTCTAATTATTAGGTTCTTTCTTTTGAATAAAAACTTTCAAGATCCCCATACTGGCCACCACTTGAAACGGGTGATTCCTTCGGTTAGCATTATTGTTTGAATATTACAATCAGTCTCTTGACTTGTTCAATGTTGGTTATTTTATTGGTTAGCTCTGACAATCTAAGACGTCCCTTCGAATTCTAATTTGCATAATTTACGATAATTGATTTTTCTTATAAAGAGTTCATCGTGCTGATAAATATAAACATTGAACAGCTGCGGAAACAAACCCGTAACGTAATGAAGTTATCAAGCCTTCAGTTTGAGTCCACATGTATTGGCTTGTTTCACATATACAACATCCAACATTTCATAATCTTCATATACAGTTCATTATAATAAGAATTTCCAAGTAATACAAGTAAGTATCCGTCCGTGTCAAAATAATATGTCAGATGAACATCATGGCTGTATACATGCGCTGCTGTAATCAGACAGCCAGAAATGAGCGCATGAGTTCTCGACAGCTACAAAGTGAATCATATTCGATTCTCCTTCCATAATTCAGTTTACATATAAATCTCATAATTCATACTATTATAAGAACTGGCCCTGAGTTCTATATTGAATTCATACTTATGACTATATACTAAGGCCTCACATTGGAAGGAATACAAGACACGACTTCTCTGCTCGACGGACAGCATAAAAGGGGTCACGTAACCAAGTCACTAAGCGTGACCTTCCCAACGCGAACACGTCATAATTTTAGCATATATTTCGCGTTCAGTAGTCCATAAAACATCAACATATTCTATTAATGCTATTGACCTCCAAATTTGCGCACTGCTAACCCCAGCAGACGTCGTCATTTAAAATAACACCGTAACATGCATGCTCTTGTAATATTCATGATATTGAAGATCCGCATGAACGTCAGTCCAACACGACACGTAATGAAGTGACTGAGGACAATTTTACTCAGTCCATTATAATGGGTAACAATTTTTGTATCCCACTTTGCTCTTGTTGAAGTTGGTCTCGTGGTGAAAGACTACATACACCCGCACCGTGCAGGTGCGACATTTACCACATCGCACAATCTGGTGCGCACGTGCATATTTTCGGCACACGACTGATGTTATTTGTACGCATCTTTTTCCTGTGCGTACTTCTATGCGCATTTGTTTACTTTTGTCATAATCTCGATGCGCACGAAGTTATCAGACTTCCGAATGTTTCTTCTTGTTTGTATTATGGTCTAGATGTTAGATTGGTGCACAATTCAGCACCACACATGACATAGCTGCACGTCTGGTTACATCCTTCGGGATGCTGACTTCATTTATTCAGCTATATATTCTGGTAAGTCATTTTATTACTTTTTCGGGTAGTTGTTACTTTATTAGTCATTCTTTTCGTTACAACTTTCATTGATGTAGTCTTCGGAACTTTTACTATTTCTTTTACACTTCGTGGTTTTTACATAGGTGTATCTGTCTATTCCTACTACTAAGAAGCAAGTACGAGCTTGCTAGGTCTTGTTACCTTCTATCATAGGTGTATACCGAAGTTTTCTTCTTTGACTTCTGTCCTATCTGCTCTATGGAAGGTATGCCTGACTAGATAGAATGGAACGGCAAATGTGACCATGCTTTACATAACTTATATCACAAATTTCAAAAAGTCCTATACTAAGACTACCAGACTTACGACGTGCTTTTTTCGTTGTTACAGATGCATCTCTAAAGGGCATCGTTGGATGTCTGGTACAGACCTTTGATGGCGAGTACCATCCTATATTCTACCTGAGCAGAAAACTATCGGATGCGGAATCAAGGTATCCAATTGTGGAGAGACAATTATTGGCAGTGGTATGGACTTTACATAAGTTACAGACGTTCCTGGTAGGTACTCATTTCACATTATATACCGACCAAAGATCCCTCACATATCTACACACCTTTAAATCGTCCAATGCACGTCTTACCAGATGGTCTTTACAAATACAAGGCTACGATTTTGACGTTCTCTTGATAGCGGGAAAGGACAATGTTCTAGCAGACACCCTATCCAGGGTTATGTAATAACTCGAATACATACGTGGTTCATACCCTCCATATTTAACAATGTTAATAGTGCGTAATGTTTTGTAACAATTGTCACTATAGGGAGTATAGATCACTATGCGAACATAGACCACGGTGTTTAACAGTGATGATCACATTTATGAGAGAATATGCAAATATTTACTTATTTATTCATATTTTTTTTTCTTTCTTCAATCGTTCATTTGTCATATCCATGTCTCAAAACTTGCATTACTTGCAGTACTATTTTCCTAATAAGTTGATTGCAATCTATGTCTATATCATTTAATTTGTCTGTGTATAATCATGAGTTGGATTAGCGGTGATCTTAAAAATTTGATTTCGCTTCATCTGGTAATTGCCTGTCTAAAAACTATGTTTTCAGTCGTTCGCGATGGGAAGGGGGGGGGGGGTAATGTGGCGTTGGCTATTGCACGCCACATGTCAGAGAATAACCAAGAGTTTGGTGCTGGTGAGCGAGGCACGATAAAGATATATCACTATGTGTATTTCGCAAATGACGTAAACATGTTTGGAATAGAAACGAACAGAGCTGGTGTTTACCCTGAAGGGTTCGTTTGTGTTTTCTACCAGATGGTAGATATTTGGAACATGTTCAATGGATAATGTCTTGAAAGACATCAATGTGTACAGAAATGAAATTAACAAATGAAATGGGATCAGATAATGCTTATGTGGAAACACAGGATGTGGAATTTGATGAAATTAACCTGTCTTGCAATGCCATGTGATGATGTTCAGTCTCCGTTGTTTTAAATGTTGGAATATCAACAGAGTTTCCAAGTCGATATATTTATCGTTGAATTGGGCTATTAGAATTACTGTTACTGGGTTGTATTGTGGCTGTTATGAACCTTGAGGACATTATATCTATTAACCCTAGACACAGTGCGAAAACGAGCATAATACTCAACTGAATAATATAAACTTTGACGCCACACACATGAGTAGTGGGAAGAACACATTCACGTCCCTGTATAGGAACAAGTATGAAGTTATTATGTTTTGTAAATGTTGTAATACGACCTGAAGCACCTGAAGAAATAATATTGTCAAAACCGCAACACTACCCAACGTAGTGACTAGCACATACCACATAAAATCATGGTATGTCAGCATCTGAAAGAAAAAAGCTGAAGTAATATTAATATCCATGAAGTTCTTACATGAAAAGCAAGAATCATATAGTAAAAAGACAATGGGAAAAAAGGAAAACAAACAGCCAAATATACAGTTTTTACTGAAGAGTATAAGACCAAACTAAACTTGACACCCGATTAACATCGACATCAACAATGCCAGGTATCACATCATCAATGATGGATGTGGTTGGTCCCATATCAGCAACATTGTCATCAACAATGCTAGGTATCACATCATCCTTGATGGATGTGGTTAGTCCCATATCAGCAACATTGTCATCAACAATGCTATGTATCACATCATTCATGATGGATGTGGTTGGTCCCATATCAGCAGCAACCAGTGATGCAATCGAGTCAAAATAGACTTCTGATGATTTCTCAATAGTTTGGAAATCACCAAGGGACCCCTCATAGATGGGAGGAAGAAATTTTTTATTATCACAATCACCATCACTCAAAACTGTGTCACCCTGAGCCCGATCATGTGACCGAGCATGCACATGCCTAAGAGCCTGTGCTCTGGTAGTATCAACCCTGGCAGTATATACATGTTGTAGTTCCCACCTCAAAATATCCTCATTAGTGCATTCATGAAGCCCAGGGATATTCCCTAAAATTATCCCAGCGATTGGTTTTGACAACAGACATACTAGAGTCCTGTCTGTAAAATAATGGGTATCTAAAAATACTTCTGCAGTTGGATAATATTCAACTATGCCCCCAAATATAATGCACTGGACTTCTTCGCCTGTGTAATCAGCAGGGTCCACTAATGATCTTCGAACTCCCACAGTGGCGGAACCAGTGTCCCTGAGCACTGAAACAAGTTGGTTGTTTACAAAACCCCTATGGAATACCACTGATCCTGTCCCATTATAAGAAGACATCACTGGCAAAGGATGTCCACACCGGAGCCTAGGAACTCCCTGTAGCTGAAATAAAGAATTACATTCAGAACAGTTAGTACTATTGGATAAGTCCACACTACATGCATTTGCATGAGAAACAACATTGGTATTTTTGGACTGTATTATTGTCACTTTGATGCACCACTGCATTGGAATGTTCAGGATTTCTAGAACGTCGAAAGTTATTGTTCTGATGAGAACCTCTGTCGCTGTAATTATTTACATTGTTTTCATAAAATGACCTTTGGCCTCTGTTTGACTAGAAATTATGTCCACCTCTGTTCCAATCCCTGTCAGGTCTGAAAGATGATTGTTGAGGTATATATCCATCATCATATGAATGAAAATTTCTTTGAGGTTGTTGAGACCTATTATTAAAATTATACCTTCCTCTGAAAGATCCAGTATCATTATCTCAATTTAATCGAAAATTTCTGTCCATGCTATATGATCTTTGTCTGGGTGGATTGGACATCATAGTTCTAGCTGATGCCACTGGCAATGAATCCTTTATGTTATTCCTGCTAAGGTTTCTTCCAGGATGTGCTATTTGGTATTGTCCAATATTTTCTACAGCATCCAAAGTTTCAGGCTTTCTCTCCTGCAAAAAAGGACAAAAAGTCACCACTGACTGAAGACAGCACTTTGTCTCTTAAAATTAAGTCAGCCAGCCCATCAAAAGTTTTATCAATTTTTGATAAATCAACCCATCTAGAAAAGCAAAGCTTAATTGATGAGACAAACTCAGCAAAATCCTTAGCTGAATCAGGCAACAATGATTTCAGTTTCAATCTGTAACCATTTTCCTCCAGTTGATACTTTTTTAAGAATAAAGTCTTTACAGCATCATAATCATTTCTAGTATGATCACCCATTGTGCAGACTGAAGAAAGAGCCTCACCCACCAATAAACTCATCAACCTGCTAGGCCATGTAGCTCTATCAATCAAACTCTTGGCAACATGTCTCATATCTATTTAAAAAGCATGAACTATCGTCTATATTAGGATTAAATTTGGGCAAATTTAGTTTAAAAGTAGAGGCATAGTCTTTATGTCCAGCCTCCTCACCTGCTGGATTAGCCTATTTGTGTTGAAATCTTAATTTTTCCAACTCAGTTCCTGTTGTGCCTTTATTTCTGCTTGAGCATAGGCTATTTTTTTTCATCAAGAGCTAATTCCTCCTGTCTTCTCTTCTCAATTAATTCTTCTTCTCTATTTTTTCATCACTATCTAAGAGCCTCTGTTTTCTAGCCACGTCTTCTAACCTCTTTATTTCCTTTGCATGCTCAGGGAATGCAAATGTTTTTAAAGCTTCACCCTCCATTCCAAACTCCTTTCCATGCTTGGTAAAATATTTCACTGTAGCCATATTTCACTATTATTGTGACTTCAAATTGTCCAATAATAATTCAAATAATATATATAATTAATAAGTGAGCAAAATTAGCAACAATTATCTCACCACTCAATATCAATCAACTTCATGAAATTATAGATGTTATTTTAGGAGCAAAAAAAAATTAGAAATACCAACAAGATTACAGTATAATAGTAGAAAGAGCCAACCCAAGAAAGTACTAATGAATAAACCAAGGCAGAAATGTATGAAATGTAGATAAATGAAAAAAATTTCGCTCTACCATACTTATGACAATACAAGCACAATTTCACAACAAATAATACATATAATAACTGAGGGATAGCAAGATTAGATGAACAAATTTACGAACAATAATGAAGAATAAACCAAATAAAATACAATTAACCTGACAACAAATACAAATTTACAAAATTACAGAACCTTCACAACTAGACAGATAACGAATCTGGTTAATTCACTCAAGGCAATAACACACAGCTATGTTCGCCGGCCCCTTAAGTTAAAAAAATCAGATGTACAAACTAAAGAACGCCTACGAATTCACGACCGTCAATGAGGTAGAGTGAATTCATAGGTACAGCCAACCAACCCACCTATCACACAAACATGTAGATACAGATATGAATATAACGTTTAAAAAAAGGAACCCTGTCAAAAGAGATTCTTCAAGCCTCACACTGCATGAATCAATAAATCTACTTATCTGATCTATCATGCAAAAAAATCCACCTGGCATCAGCCTCTGCCTCAGGGAACGACGATTCAAATAAAGTGTAGTGAACAGGGTTAGACTTAGAATTCCGGCCTGCAGCCGACCAACACCGCCATCTTGAAAAATATTCTGCACATGCAAAAAATGTAGTTCACCGACTTGAAAATGTTTTGAAACATCACTTGAAGATACTTATAAACAGTTCCACATCATATGTTCATTTCCCGGCTTGAGGCCTCCAATTTCTCCTGTTACGTGTCTTTTATATTGTTAAAGTTAATATGTAGTGACAGGATGGTTCCTGTGGCCAAATTCACTTCTAGGGTAGTAGACGTATCAGACACCGAATTAAGCCAACATCAATCAGAATTATTTGAGCCACAACGGACGAAGTGGACGGTATACATTTTTATTAAGACTTTAACGCTGCTCCACATTTAATATAGTTCAGGCCAATATACAATAGCATATAATATGCAGTTATCGATATGACTCTAGGCAGTCCGTTCATGTCTGGAACGCTGTCCAGTTCATTCTCAACATATTTAATATATATTCACATTCGCCATTGAGAAGCTATACTCTCTGTAAATGCAGATAACTAAATACACCCCACAGAAGATCTTGATGTATTAGTGATGGAATAACACAGGGATATATACTAAAATCAGGAGCTCAAACACATGCGCCCACTCGCCATGACACACAATGGTAGAAGACCACAGCAGACGATCCCATAACTTCTGCTTTTATAGTTTCATGTCTGCCAAACAACCATATCTGCAAAGATGCCGGCTTTACAAGACAGACGTTGTTCTGGTCGATGCCCATATTGCAGGAATAGTTGATGTTATAACACATTTGCTACCTTCCAGGGTGAAGCGTTTGCCACAGCCAATTCTGGCTCATATTCGTCTGTATCTCAACATGATACTCGATGTAAGTACTTTTCAAGATTCTGGCAAGGCTGCAGTAAGGCTGTTCATGACCTACTGCTAGTGCGTCCAGATCCTCTGCGAAGTAAGATTAAAAATCGATGTTTTATTGCAGTCTCTAAGGAAGATGTCCGGCCAAATATAAATATGTATCTGTGATTACAGATAGCATCTGAAAGGATATAAATAATCTTCACCTCAATACTTTTACCGTTCACGGGTTGTCCAACGGTCATTGAGGTCAATCAAGTTTGACATTGCCAATCTACATGCTGTATTCTTATTGCCATGCCTGATGATCCTGTATGTCTTCTTTCAAAATGTCTTCCACGTTTGACAAATAAATACGTTGTATAAACTGTCCTTCAAACCCGGAGTCCAGCGTCCGTCAATTGCGCCTGAATATTGGTTTGCAGTTTGACATTGATTTATTAGTATCACGGCCCATAGACATGTTTGCCATTAGGGTCACCATATTAGTCGGCCACCCGTAAGCCCGACCAAACTGACCGCATTTAAGTCAGTAGCCTGATTGACTATTAGTATAAGACACGACCATCAACAAGAAATAACTGTCGCAGCGACTGAAGGTCAAAATACATACAGAAATAAACGCGTATCAGCAGATGGCCAAAGAACATAACGAAAGTCAAAAAGAACACTATATATCTACCCAGCCACACAAAAATGCGAGATACAACAATGGGACAAACAAAGAATCGAACTACTGCTCCCACACGACATAGCCAAAGACATGACAAAGGGGGCCGGTAACTTTTTCATGGAAATCAAATTGCTACAGACATCACAACCAAAAGAACACATAAATGCCTTGGAGCAAGCTGCCTCTTTAGGGTTTTAATGCAGTGCTGGCTCCATGCTTTATAAGCAGCAATCAAGATAAAGATGAAGAAGAACAAATTATTAAGTTGCCGATAATAAAAACCATGAGTATTTTCTATGTTTACAGTCCAAAATACCCGATTCAGCTTGAAACTCTGCTTATTCCAAGTCTTGTGTTAGTGTTACACTGTTATTTTAGCGGTCACCCCAAATGTTGAGTGTAAGTTTACGTATGATCACAAATGTTACTGCTACACTGTTAAAGTGGGGGTTTTACGTGTAAGATGTAGGAACGTACCAATTCCCCTGCTGTATACGATGTAGTCCGCTCGACCTGGGCCAAACAGCTTTGTCACGCATGAATAGCTCACCAGGCGTTGATGCTCTGTAAGGGTGTCATGTTGACATTCGAACATCAGACATTCCTTGTATGTAAGATACTCGAAGTATGTGTGCTCGACGAGTGATATGGGTGTGTAGAGACACGAATGCGTTTAAGATCTTTGGTATGTAAACAAGGCACCCACTCACTTACATGCAGTAGTCAGTAATTGCAGAAACTGCTGGAACTTTCAACCATGTATTTACATGACACAGTGACATCAACAGTTACAGTCAATAATGGACGTGGATCAAGAAACATCATGTATATTAGATATGACTGGCAAAAAACGTGTGGTATTATGGAGCTTGAACCACTCGTCTATAAGGACGTTATCGACAATGGTCTGTCCTTAAATAACTGTTCATAAGTGATAACAATTAGATATCTCGAACATCATCAGTTCTGTATAGCATGTAGGTATGATGCTAATAATGATGGCTTGACACATATTCCTTTCCTACAGTAGCTCAGAGCCTCTGACTGAACGCGTCAGTTAGTCCTTAGACAAATATATAGTTGCCTAGTATTGAAGTCTGTAAACTTGTAAATAAATCAAGACTTCGTCTGGTTTCACCTTGCAGGTACTTCTTCTTCTGTTCCAAGTTATAGGCCGTAATAACGGACCTTATAATGGTTGATAAACCACTGTTCATTTTTCCATAAACATGTATTATCTTTCCTGCTGGAACATACCGCCATCCTACGGATTTCCTAGCAATATATATATATATATATATATATATATATATATATATATATATATATATATATATATATTTTTTGTGCTTCAATAAAGTACTTGAACGACTAGACCTAGTTGGCTACGCAAGCACATACAATGGACTCTGGATCACAAGAACTGTGAGAGCTACTCACAGGTTCGTACTCTATGTTCTGCAAACAACTTTGCATATTAATAAAGTAATTTTACCTTGGTCAGAATTCCAAACACTACACAAATAACACCTGTCGTCATTCCAGACGAACAGAATAACTCTGGGGAAATCACTAATAAGATAAGCCTATCTTTTCCCCAGATAATACAGAAGAAGGACAACGGACATCTTCGTCTGGCAGAAACACAGCTCATCACTCAAGGCGGAAGTTTGCATCGTTCGCGCTAAAAGCTAACGCATGCGTAGACAGAACAGATTTGAAAACAGTTAACTATCCCCTCTTAAGAAAGAATAAACACAGGGAAGGTAACCCCTAATCAACCTGTATCAGGGAGTCAATATACAGTTCTGTACCTTCGACTATCAAAATATAAATTAGATTTACATCTTCTGGAAGCGTCGAAAATGACGGTAACAGACTACCACCCCCTCCGGATAAAAAATATGATACTTTTTTTTTTTTGAAATACATCAATGAGCGAGATGCAACAAGCTCATAACGCATGATTGATGCGCCGATGAAAGGATCAAAATATAATGACATAACGTCAGACCCAATCAACGCACAATAGCGCGTCTAGTGAGAACAAAAGTTCAACTCACAAATTAAGAGAAAATATTTTCTCCAAGTAAAATATATCCGGGAGGTACCATCAAATAAACATCTGGCGATGCCAACAAATTTCACATACATATGAAAAATTGCAATGTCATACAAACATATTAATCTATAAAAATATAATGACTATCAATCATTTAATGGATGGACATCATCAACGTATAAATTAATTCTGTATGTCGAAGATCATATAAGCAGCATCGTCATGATTCTCGACAGCACTCTGTATCTTGTACTAGTTTGCACTGAGAACAATATAAATGACACAATTAGCAACAAGCTATAATGTACTATAATTATTAATATATGTTACATGTGGCCGCATTAATTTTGTTCGACCTTTATATCATGTCAACTCAACCTTCTCCATTACACTAAAGATGGTAATAGAGAAAGAAAACAATTAATTTACCACTCTAAGTTGACAACAAATGTGTTGATATATATATATATAGTGAAGAGATATATATCTTAGCAGTGTATAAGGAAAGACTTAAGTGGTATTAATCCCAAAAGACTACGTACTTGTTTCTTTGTTTTGGGCAAGGAGATATTTAATATCTTAGAAATGTTTTGGTTCTCTGTCTTCAATAGACCATGACCAACTCGATGACCCAAGAAAGAAATTTCGCTAAACCCGACAAAGGCTTTAGAGGGTTTTGCAGTCAGATTATGCTCGCGTAGAGTTGACAGCAATTCATTTAACCACAAATAGTGATCTTCCCAAGTATTACTGAAAAGACAGATGTCATCTAAGTATGCAATGACATCTGACCGATATGAGAGAATTCGACGCATCATGCGTACGAAAGTAGCTGCGGCGTTCATAAGCCCGAAAGGCATAAAATTCCACTGGAACAAACCCCTAGGTGTTGAGAAAGCAGTGAATGGTTTGGCGTGTTCAGTTAACGGAACTTGCCAATAGCCTTTTGATAAGTCAAGCTTAGTAAAGAATCGAGAGTTAGAAAGTCTAATAAGTAGATCTTCTAATAAAGGCATAGGTTCAGCATCGAACTTCGTAACTTGGTTTAATTTGCGATAATCTACGCAAAGGCGTATGTTATTGTCTTTCTTTCGAACAATAACCATGGACGAAGAGTATGCTGAAGTGGATGGTTCAATGATTTTCAATTGTATCATTTCATCCAATTCTTTCTCGACTTGTGCTTGAAAATGAATAGGAATAGGATATGGTCTTACTCTGATCGGATTATGATAAGTAAGTATAATGTCATGTTCAATGACATGTGTGTGTCCAGGAATGTCGGTAAGGACATCCTGAAATACTTGTAGTGTAGAAGATATTTGTCGCTGTTCCTCAAAAGACAAATTAGAAGAAACAGTAACGTTTCTCCATGATTCCGTAGAAGTAAGTGGAATCATAGGAAGAGGTAGATTAACATCCGAAAAAGTAGTTTCCTCATCCTGTATAACTGACAGGGATGAGATATGACCTTGTTGGTCTGGAGAATCGTCCGTCGCCTGGAAAATAGGCTGTAAATAGTCTGGTCGCTCATGATATTCCGTAAGCATATTTATATGGAAGGTTTTATGCCCTCCATCATTGTCGACAACATAGTCGACATCGGAAATCTTCGAGACTATAGTATATGGACCTTTCCAAGTAATAAGCAGTCTGTTCTCCCTAGAAGGAAGTGAAACAAACGCTTTGTCTCCAGGACAAAGTTGACGTAAGCGTCTCTTCTTATTAGCGAATTGCCTTGCCTTTTCCTTAGCAATTTCGGATGATAAAGTTGCTAGCTTGCATGCTTCAATAATTTTCCTTCTGAGAGCAATGACATACTCATATGAAGATTATGTGTCATTGTCGATATTATCGGCAGTTATATGATCATGCAGCAAAGACATAGGACCGCGCGGTCGCGCGCCAAAGACAAGTTCAAAGGGAGAAAATCCTGTATGTTCGTTGGGGACCTCCCTATAGGCAAAGAGAGCCGCGGGTAGGACCCTGTCCCAATCCTGAGGATGATCCTCAGTTATCTTCCCCAGTAAGTTCTTGTGTGTTCTATTAAGACGCTCAACTAACCCATTAGACATTGGGTGATAAATACTACTCAGAGATCTTTTAATGTGCAGAGTAGACATTACCTGCGACATTGTCTCTGATATCAATTGTGTGCCATGGTCTGACAATATTTCCCCAGGAAAACCTAAACGAGAAAATATAAGCCAAAGAGCGTCTGCGATATCAGCAGTTGAAATGCTCTTAAGAAGAATAGCCTCTGGCCAACGTGTGCACATATCCACACACGTAAGGATAAATTAATGTCCCCTGGCCGATTTAGTCTTAAAAGGGCCAATGATATCTATGGCCATTTTCTGAAACGACCGAATAGGAATGTCTGCAGCCTGAATAGGTGCAGCATGCCGTGGACCTCTAGACTTTACCTCTTGGCATATTTTGCAAGACCGGCAATAACTTCGTATGTCTTTATTGACAAATGGCCAAAAGAAAGACCCCAGAACTCTCGATTTAGTTCGGGAAAAACCCATGTGTCCAGCACATTGAGAATCGTGTGTGTGTTGAAGAATTAAAGCTCTCATACTTTTGGGCACGAGAATTTGAGAATTCATAGTCGCGTCTGAGTGTTGTACCATACGCACTAGTATACTATTCTTCATAGTGATATATGATTTGTGATTTGAATTCTGATTCGGATCACCGTTTTTAGCGAGAAGAAAGAATTTTTTTAAAGAAGGATCTTTTTCTTGTAGTTTCACAAACGAGTCATGCGAAATCTCCAAGTGATCATCTTGGCTATCTACTTCATTAACTTTAGTAGATGAAGTTTGTGGAATAAGGGCTTGTGCTCTTGTTACCATAGCATTGGCTGTTTGCATATTCTGTTCTTCCCAGGTAGCAATTTGTTGCGGGGTGCACTCGTTAACCCCGTGAATACGCCCGATTATAAGATCCGCAATAGGATTAGGTAAAAGACACACGTAAACATCTCCCGTAAAGAAGGGAGTAGCCATGTGAATAATAGCAGTAGGATACTTCTCCATTGTGCCACCAAATGTCACACATTTGACCACTTTTCCTGTGGCACAGCAAGGATCTACCAGAGACTGCCTAACACCGATAGTGGTGCATCCAGAATCAAATAGTATTGAGACTGGATTATCATTCACTAGACCTTTATATAAGATGAGAGATCCTCTCCCGTCATGCGCAGCTGTAGCAGGAAGTGCGGGAAGAGGATGACCACAAATTAAGGTCGATACAGTAGAAGGCTCGAACAATGTTGAGCATTGGGGGCATTCGGCTGCTCTCCCAATATCGAAAGCAGAACCAGTAATAGCATTAGAGCTCCTACTATCGTTTACTTGACTATTGGCACTCTGAGACTCTTGTTGTGCAGAGTTTCCCTGGTGATGTGATCTCTTTTTCTTGTATTGAGATCTACCACGATTATTATTACCTCTGAAATTATCATAGTTTGATCTACCTTGACCACCGCTCTGGTTCGAATCAGTTTCCATAATCACTATTGTCATTACCCCAATGATCATAGTGTTTACCTGTTTGATTTCGATGCCCCCGCGAAGGATAGCCTTGAAAGTGTCTATAATGACTACCTCTCCGCAAGTTTCCATAATTATAGGACCCGAAATAACGAGGACTAACAGATCGTCTCCAGTTCTTTGAAGAAGACCCATTGTGTGATGGGTTACCCTGATTCTGATTATAATTACGATTGCTCTTCTTATTGAAGTTATGTTGATGTTGGGTGTCGTTTTCATAGTGATGAATGGAAACGCGAATGGTTACAACGGAATAAATGTCAACAATGTTTTTCAAACGAAAACCAACAAGTATCTTGAATTGGGTGAACTGGTCACGTATTGGCAGCACACAAGTCGTTGGTAACTTTACCTAGATTTTATTCACCAGGACACGAAGTGGACAAGACGGACATCGTCACAGGCGCAAAGATCACACGACAACATATTAATTATTGCTGCTAAAGTTCCTGAAGATTCTCTTCTAGTAAAGACCTCTGTCCATAGACTAAGGATTACAAAACTGTTACCGTATAATATCCTTCTCAGTCACGACCGTTGACCTTCTTTCAAGGACGTCTATCATGGTAACGTATTCATACTCTGGGATGAAATCTTCCATATTACATTTGTTAAAATTCCCAGACGTTCATCCTACATAGCGTTGTACATCATATAATTTCACACAAAGTCATATACGATAATCCTATCAGTTAAAGGCTTTCAGTTGGCTAACCTCTCTTTACATCCGTGCCACGACTTTGGCATTGAAGCATGTACGGCATTTAAAAAATGTGCATAAGGTAAACAATATAACTTCTTCTACTCGTAGGAATTCTCCGTCTACGATCCAAATCTTAAAGGCAAGCGACTCTGTAGATCCATTCTAGGAATGATAAACTTCCCGCTAGATTAGTAGTAGAGCGGCCTTTTTATGTAGCATTAAAATAAGAAGTGGGCGATAACTTACGTGACATAACTGCGATTGGCTTCGACCTGAAGACCAATACAAATCACAATAATAAATGGCTTCCTTCAACATGCCATTGGATACACAATATAAAATTACAATCATGGACACAAGCCAGTTCCATGTTTCCACTTCAAAACCTGACGTCACAAACTACCCAACTAGGTTACACGTGCGTCCAAAGCAACACTCACTGCTTTGTGCACGTCAGTGCGTGAATCAATCGAACGCACAAACAATATAACTACATAAAACTGGTGCGTACATTTGGTAGGACCGAAGACTACCCCCTTAGGTAATAAATGTACGTAACAGCTCCCTTATTACCTCCCCTTAAAAAAAAATTAATTCTATTAATTTTTTTCGAACTAATTACTCGAGAGAGGTGAGTCAAAACTACAACAATATATACAATGCATAAAGTTATATCATATTAAGAAAAGAATATTGACTTGAAATTAATATAACTAAATGACAGTATGCATTAAAGCACACATCCACCATCGACCTACTTTGGAACGATGTGGTAATATTCGAAGTAAAAAGAAGTTGAAAATGAAAATGAAAATGAAAAATCAACAAAAAAGATGATAATAAAATTCAACTAAGTTTTTCAACAAAATTTGAAACATATGATTTCAAAAATGAAAATGAACAGCAACACTGATGATAATCAATGATAAGAAAATCAAAAGAACAGAAAATTTTTTTAAAAATACAACATGCAAAAATGAAGCAATGCATAATTAAACACTTTAAGAAGCAACGCACTTACTGATATCTAGCACTAGTAAGTTTGACTAGTTATCTAAAAGTGAAATATCATGTAGTGGGATACGTGACTACACGTATTGCGAGACACTAATAACGTTAGTAGATGTGTGATTTATAAACAATCAAATTGATTAAATTGAATTAATCTAATTCTAGTACTTAATTACACATAAATAAATAACTAGTAATTTATTCTAAGTAATTCTAATTTCAGTCATTGTGAATATTCGTTCAGAACTATTTAGAGTCAACAAGAATATGTTCCTAATGTTCCATGCACGAAATAAGTTTACGAACACGATATGTAGTGTAATATGTTCCATAACACTAACGAATGTCTATTTGTTGCTTTTTTTTCCAATGTTTCCATACTAAAAAAAAATGTTACTTTAATATCACTGTTCCCGTTCTAATAAAACGTTACTTCACAAGAAATAATGTTATAATCCATATGTAAGTATGTTCTGAAAGTTATATTTATACGAATACTGCAAAACTATACATAGTCTTCACAGATGTACAATTAATGACACTGTACAAAGTTATTCATGTTTCGGTGAGGACGTTTCTCCATCTAAAAGTAGTTTAGTTTCACCAAGTTCACTAGGGCATCTTGAAAGACAGTCTGCAAATACATTCTGCACTCCAGGAATAGCTCGTATCTCAAAATGGAACGGTTGAATAGCTATAGCGTAACGCGCTGACTTTGATGACTTAACGTTCCCTGTATTCAATGCGGTAAGAGCTTTCTGGTCAGACTCCACCACAAAGTGTGATCCGAGGAGATAACGATCCAGTTTTGTGATTGCCCAGACAAGAGCAAGGAGCTCTTTGTCTAGAACGGAGTAATTTATCTCGCTCGTTGTAAGCTTTCTGGATACGTACATAACAGGAAATAAGGTGCCTCCGTATTCCTGCATCAAAACTGCCGCAATAGCGTAGGAAGAAGCATCACTGCGAAGAACACAGGTGAGATCTTTGTTAGGCAACCTTAAAAAAGGCTTATTTGAAAAAATTTGTTTTATATAGTCTAACGCCGTTTGGTGATCCTGCGACCACTTTATTACATTAGGTGTGCCCTTCTTCAGTAAAGACGAAAGAGGTGCAGTTATAGTAGACAAATGAGGGATGAATTTAGAATAGAACTGTATTAGTCCTAAGAGTGACCTCACTTGTTTTTTTGTCTTAGGTGCTGAGATGTTTAAAATTTTAGAGACGTTACTGTCTTCTGTATACATTAAACCGCGACCTATACGGTGACCAAGAAATGAGATGTCATGAAAACCGACAAAAGCCTTTGAAGGTTTCGCTGTTAAGTTATAATCCTGTAAGGTAGAAAGTAAAGATTTTAAACCCTGAATATGTTCATCCCAAGAGTCACTAAAAAGACAGATGTCATCTATATAAGTAATGACATCGGGACGATGAGGCAATATGCGGCGCATCATGCGTACAAAGGTAGCTGGCGCATTCATTAACCCGAAAGGCATAAAATTCCATTGAAAAAGACCCCGTGGTGTCGAGAAAGCGGTGAATGGCTTTGCTTTCGTAGTGAGTGGCACTTGCCAATAACCCTTTGAAAGGTCAAATTTCGAAAAGAATGTGGCATGAGATAATTTCTCCAATAAGTCATCTAAAAGAGGTAATGGTTCCGCATCGAATTTTGTAACTTTGTTTAACTTCCTGTAATCTACGCAAAGACGTATATTGTTGTCTTTCTTCCTAATGATTACCATAGAAGAAGAATATGGTGATGAAGATGGTTCAATTATATTTAATTGGAGCATATCATCCAATTCCTTATCAACCTTATCACGAAAGTGTAAAGGAATAGGATATGGGCGAACTCGAATCGGTGTATCGTCAGTCAGAATAATGTCATGTTGGATGACTGACGTATGACCTGGGATGTCAGTGAGGACATCCTCATACGTGTGTAGAATTTTTAGAGACTTGCTGACGTTGATCATCAGTAAGAGTAGATGAGATAGTAACATCATTCCATTTCTCAGTGGAATGGAGTGGTACAACTGGTATTGGTAGTTGTACATCATCGAAAGAAGATTCCTCTTCTTGGATGACTGACAAACTAGAATAGTGTTGAATAGGAGGTGTAGGATCGTCAGTTGCCTGAAACACTGACTGTAAGTAATCAGGACGTGAGTAATATTCCTTCAACATGTTAATGTGGAAGGTTTTATGTTTGCCATTAACATCAACGATGTAGTCGACATCGGATATTCTTGAGATGATCCTGAAAGGACCTCTCCAGGTAATTAAAAGACGATTGTTATGCGCAGGGAGTAATACAAAAGCTTCATCACCAGGTATGAGCTGGCGAAGACGTCTATATTTGTTTGCAGATAGACGAGCTTTTTCTTTGGCATGTTCGGATGATGCAGTAGCTAGTCTACAAGCATCTATGATTTTCTTTCTAAGAGAGATCACATACTCATAAGAGGATTGAGTTTCCTCTTCAATATTCTCATCCACCAATAAGTCGTGGATTAACGACATCGGACCGCGTGGTTGCATGCCAAAAACAAGCTGGAACGGAGAAAACCCCGTTGCTTGATTTTGTACCTCGCGATACGCAAAGAGACAAGCGGGTAGGACCCGATCCCAGTCTTGGGGATGGTCTTGAGTCATCTTACCCAACAACTGCTTGAGTGTCCTATTGAGACGCTCAATTAACCCATTTGACATCGGATGATAAATAGAACTAAGAGATCTGTCTATACCTAATGTCTTCATAACTTGAGACATGGATTCAGAAATGAACTGAACCCCATGATCCGACAAGATTTTCCGTGGAAAACCAATGCGTGAGAAGATTAACATCAATGCCTCTGCTACACTGGCAGATGAAGTGTTCTTGAGAGGGATGGCCTCAGGCCAACGAGTGCACATGTCAATGCACGTAAGAATATGCGTATGCCCTCTAGCAGATGGAAGCATTGGACCAATAATGTCAATGGCCATTTTATCAAATGGTCTAATCGGGATGTCCGCAGCTTGAATAGGAGCCGCATGAAATGGACCCCGTACCTTAACTTCTTGACATATCAAACAGGACCGACAATAGAGAGTAACATCTCTATGGACGCCTGGCCAGTAGAAAGCCGAAAGCACTCTGGATTTGGTACGCGAAAAACCCATATGGCCCGCACATTGCGAGTCATGAGCATGTCGTAATATACGAGATCTCATACAGGATGGGACAAGAATCTGAGAACATAAGGATAAATCCTTTTCCCGTATTACTCTAACCAAAATCCCATTTTTAAGTATAAAGTCATGTCTAGATTTTGCAAGTTTGTTGCTTGTATTCTTTTTGTTAACATACTGAAAGAATTTTTTTAATGAATTATCATTCTTTTGCAATGTTGCAAACAACTCCCGTGAAATAGGAGCATCATCATCACAAGTTGTATGAACAGTAGGTTCAATAGGTGTATCATGCGACATATTAGTAGCTTGCGCTCTAGTCACTACTGCATTTGCAGTTTGAATATGTCGCTTTTCCCATTCAGCTATTTGCTGAGGTGTACACTCTTTAATACCATGTATGCGACCCAGTATTACATCACAGATTGGGTTAGGCAGAAGACATGCTTGGATCTTTCCTGTAAAGAAAGGAGTATGAAGATCAATAATAGCAGTGGGAAATGTTTCAATTGTGCCACCAAATGTTACACATTTGACAACCCGGCCCGTGGCACAACTTGGGTCGATCAGCGAAGTCCGGACACCGATTGTTGTACAACCTGAGTCAAATAGGAAAGAGCATGAAATATTATTGACAAATCCCTTGTGAAACTTAAGAGAGCCCTGTCCCTGGTGTACTGACGCAGCAGTGGCTGTACAGACTGCAGGCAGGCTAGGCAAGGTATGTCCGCAACGCAGCGTCGTGATCGCCTTAGGCTGGAAAAGAGTCGAGCATTCTGGACAGTCTTTCACCTGGGAACAATCTAGAGAACAAGACATAGTATTGTGAGTTTCAGCTACTTTACCCTGTACAATGTTAGCCTGTGTATCATTAAAAGCAACATTAGAATGTCTACCTGTATTATTCGACGATCTATCTCGTCGGCGCGATCGATTGTGATTTTTGTCATTAAAATTGCCATAATTGTCGTTTCTGCTAGAGTTAAAATTTGGATTAGTCCGATAATTTGTAGAATGATCGTTATGATGTTGGTTAAATGGTTTATTTCCAAAAAATTGTCTGTTTTGCGGACCCTGAGACCTTGATCTCCAGTTTTGTTTATTATAATGTCCTTGATTATTTTTAAAATAATTGTTACCAAAATCTCGCGATCTGTGAGTTTGGTTCCAAGAAACATTAAATGGAGCAGATTGTTGAAATTGCTTCCCTTTGTAAAAGTTATCATTGTTGAAATTATGATTATTTCCCTTATTGACATACCTATCAGCACTAAAAGAACGATTGCGTGAAAAATTGTTTTGTTGTGCTGCAAAAGCAACAGGCAATTCACTCTTAATCTGCGCGTTACTTAGATCCATGTTTGGGTGAGCAGTGCAAAAATTTTTTGCATGTTCTTCTAAATTTTTCATAGATAAAGGTTTCCGTTCGTGTAAAAATGCGAGAAATGTAGGGTTTACCGACGAAAGTACCTTATCGCGCATCAGTAAATCAAGGAGACCTTCATACGACTTTTCAATTTTGGATAATTCGATCCATCTTTCTAATGTTAGTCGTATCTGTGACAGAAAATCACTAAAATTTCTGCCAGATTGAGGTAGTAATGTGTGAAATCTCAAACGATATTCGTTTTCTGTCATTTGGAATTTTTGCAGAAGTGCTGCTCTAAGAGCATTGTAGTCATTTTTCTCACCAATGCTGGTGGTATGATAAACTGCTAATGCATCTCCTGTAAGTAATCTGGATAAATATGTACAGTATAGAGCTTTATCCACGTTATAAGACCCACAAGTGGCCTCAAACCTATCCAGGAAGAATATTACGTCATCAGACGGGGGATTAAATTTTGGTAATTTAAGGTGAATTTCCTTAAAATTATCATGTCTGGATGAAGTTTGGCTTTCGAAAGTTCTCTGAGAATTAGCTTCCTGAGTTAACCTAATTCTCTCATATTCTGACTCTGCTAATTTCAGTTCATGCTGTCGTTTTTTCTCATTCTCTTCCATCTCAAGCTGAAGTCGTTTTACATTTTGTTCCGCTATCAATCTTCTCTCTTCCATTTCCTTTTGTTTCTGTTCCATTTCCTTTTTAAGTCTTTCTTCAGCCTCCTTTTGTTTCTGTTCTGCCTCTCGCAGAAATCGTTTCTCTTCTAATTCAGCGGCTAATCTCATTTTTTTCTCATCTTCCTCAGCAGTTAATCTCATTTTTTTCTCATCTTCCTCAGCTATAAATTTCCTCTTCTTTTCATTCTCCTCAGCCTCAATCCTTTTTTGATCTGCCTCAAATTTCAAATTTTCCAAACGTAAAGTTTCTAACCTTCTCTGATCAGCTTCTATTTCTTGAGCTTTCTTATATTCTGACAGTGCAAATGCTTTAGCTTCATCAGGAGCCATCTGAAGAGCTTTTGCTTGCTTAATGAAATAGTCTAAGGTAGCCATTATTCAAGATTATTATGTAATAATACTACTTAAAAGTGTTACTACAACTAGTGTTCTTCGTTCCTGTTCTAGAACGGTAAAATCAATTTATATAATAGGCAATAATATTAATAATTAATAATGTAATTTATAACATGTAATGGTGTGAAAGCAGTAATGTGACAGACAATAGCACAATAATGACACGACAAGATATTCAAAACAAACGAAGACGTTCGCAGAAATCCAATTAAAATAAAATGAGAAACTAAAATGGAATGTCGTAAAGAATTACGATGATAACTGCGATTAAATAATGCACAAGACAATTGACAACACAGTGTAAAAAACATAGGTTTTGTAAAAAACTAAACGACAGGAAAGGTGAGATGGACGCGAAATACAAACAAAATTCATCATAAAACCAAGGTACAAGTAAAAATAGCTACCAAAAACAACAAGTAAACGTGACACTACAGCTAAAACAGACAGGTGTCACAGACCACCAGACACAGTGGACCTAGAATCCTTCTACGCTCACGCGTAGGAACATTCCACTGCGGGAAGTCTGCAAAATAATGTCCTACAGAACGTCTGACGAAGAGCCCGAATTGGCTTCGAGATGGATCTCGTTCGTCAGATCTGCCTCCCAACCTCCCGCGAAGAATACACAAAACATAACACATAACATAGAAAATATATAAGTGGACATAATCAATTAAGGCACAGCTAATAGTAATAAAGTGTATAACGGATACAAGTTATACTTAGCTCGCGTGCAGGTAAAAATCAAAGTGCCTCGTCCCCGTGTATGTACGTCAGAGGATGCAATACTTCGCTCTGCGTATATCAAACTAGCTCGCACGTAATAATGATGAAGAGATGATCTCCAAGTAATCAGTCACTGTGAAACTTGACGTGGAGGTTGATTGAAGACCTTGAGCATTTGAGTTGATTTTGATTCATATTCCGCTAGGATCCAAATTGAGATGATGTCGCCTTGAAAGTAAACATTCTTCTTTTCAAACGATCAATTGGATGGGTACGTTCCTGAAATTACTTCCAGACCGCACTGGCCTACCAGTTATTGTTGGGTGTCGTTTTCATAGTGATGAATGGAAACGCGAATAGTTACAACGGAATAAATGTCAACAATGTTTTTCAAACGAAAACCAACAAGTATCTTGAATTGAGTGAACTGGTCACGTATTGGCAGCACACAAGTCGTTGGTAACTTTACCTAGATTTTATTCACCAGGACACGAAGTGGACAAGACGGACATCGTCACAGGCGCAAAGATCACACGACAACATATTAATTATTGCTGCTAAAGTTCCTGAAGATTCTCTTCTAGTAAAGACCTCTGTCCATAGACTAAGGATTACAAAACTGTTACCGTATAATATCCTTCTCAGTCACGACCGTTGACCTTCTTTCAAGGACGTCTATCATGGTAACGTATTCATACTCTGGGATGAAATCTTTCATATTACATTTGTTAAAATTCCCAGACGTTCATCCTACATAGCGTTGTACATCATATAATTTCACACAAAGTCATATACGATAATCCTATCAGTTAAAGGCTTTCAGTTGGCTAACCTCTCTTTACATCCGTGCCACGACTTTGGCATTGAAGCATGTACGGCATTTAAAACATGTGCATAAGGTAAACAATATAACTTCTTCTACTCGTAGGAATTCTCCGTCTACGATCCAAATCTTAAAGGCAAGCGACTCTATAGATCCATTCTAGGAATGATAAAATTCCCGCTAGATTAGTAGTAGAGCGGCCTTTTTATGTAGCATTAAAATAAGAAGTGGGCGATAACTTACGTGACATAACTGCGATTGGCTTCGACCTGAAGACCAATACAAATCACAATAATAAATGGCTTCCTTCAACATGCCATTGGATACACAATATCAAATTACAATCATGGACACAAGCCAGTTCCATGTTTCCACTTCAAAACCTGACGTCACAAACTACCCAACTAGGTTACACGTGCGTCCAAAGCAACACTCACTGCTTTGTGCACGTCAGTGCGTGAATCAATCGAACGCACAAACAATATAACTACATAAAACTGGTGCGTACATTTGGCAGGACCGAAGACTACCCCCTTAGGTAATAAATGTACGTAACAGTTGAGCACCTTGAAATTTATTCATAAAGTTTGGGCCATATGGTGCTGCAGAAGCAACCGGTAATTCTTCTTTAACACTAGCATTGCTAACAGTAGCATGGGGATGTGCAATTACATACTGGCAACAGTATTCTTCCATGTCTTTTATGTCCTTAGGTTAGCGCTCATGAATAAAAGCAAGGAAAGACTCATTGACATATGACATAACTTTATCTCGAAGTAATAAATCCATAAGGGCTTCATATGTTTTCTCTGTTTTAGACAGCTCAATCAAACGTGTGAATGTAAGACGTATCTTAGTAACAAAATCAGAGAACTCTACTCCAGTTTCTGGTAGCATTATTTTAAAACATAGACAATAATCTTCTTCTTTTAATTGGTATCTCTTAAGTAGTGTTGCCCTGACAACATCATAATTAGTTCTATCATTTTCCTCTACTGCCATTACAGTACTCAATGGTTCACCTGAAAGTAAATCCATCAGTTGTCCGACATATTGTTCCTTTTCTACCTTATGCGTTACGCATGTTAATTGAATTCTATCCAGGTAGAATGTTATGTCGTCCTTTAGAGGATTGAAAGGAGGTAACTTTTAAATAAATCAAGACTTCGTCTGGTTTCACCTTGCAGGTACTTCTTCTTCTGTTCCAAGTAATAGGCCGTAATAACGGACCTTATAATGGTTGATAAACCACTGTACATTTTTCCATAAACATGTACTATCTTTCCCGCTGGAACATACCACCATCCTGCGGATTTCCTAGCAATATATATATATATATATATATATATATATATATATATATATATATATATATATATATATATATATATATATATATATATATATAGTTATTGTGCTTCAATAAAGTACTTGAACGACTAGACCTTGTTGGCTACGCAAGCACATACAATGGACTCTGGATCACAAGAACTGTGAGAGCTACTCACAGGTTCGTACTCAATGTTCTGCAAACAACTTTGCATATTAATAAAGTAATTTTACCTTGGTCAGAATTCCAAACACTACACAAATAACACCTGTCGTCATTCCAGACGAACAGAATAACTCTGGGGAAATCACTAATAAGATAAGCCTATCTTTTCCCCAGATAATACAGAAGAAGGACAACGGACATCTTCGTCTGGCAGAAACACAGCTCATCACTCAAGGCGGAAGTTTGCCCCGTTCGCGCTAAAAGCTAACGCATGCGTAGACAGAACAGATTTGAAAACAGTTAACTATCCCCTCTTAAGAAAGAATAAACACAGGGAAGGTAACCCCTAATCAACCTGTATCAGGGAGTCAACATACAGTTCTGTACCTTCGACTATCAAAATATAAATTAGATTTACATCTTCTGGAAGCGTCGAAAATGACGGTAACAGTTAGCAATGCTTCAGATATCACCCACCAAAAAAAAAAAAAATTGAGTGACAACACTGGAACCGTTTCTAGTGAGTGGTGACACTGGAAACATTTTCTTTAATACCTAGTACATCAAAGTAGCTTGCAGGTCAAAGCACCGATGTAGGAGGCAGGAAGGACGTACCCGGCAACACGCACTGTACAGTGCTTCAAACCGTCAGGCATTGAACACTGGACAAGTGATTCTTGCCAAGGTAGCAGGCACTTAAATCAGGCAGGAAGCACTGTACAGTAGGAGGTAGGAAGGCAACACTCATTGTACAGTAATTCTTATCTGAAACAATAAACTGGTATATCGCACTGCGTTGTAGTTATTATATTGGCAGATATTTCCACCTTTCCTTCCTTTATAGGGCAAAAGACCGGAGAGATAAAGAGTAAATATGTTTTTATGTTTGCTTCATATGTTATTTGTTTACAGCGTGTAAACAAATTTTATGAATTTTTTTCTAATTTCGTCTAAAATATAAGGTGGGAAATTATTATTTCAATATTCATTCCAAACAGGTATCGGTATGGTGCGTGTAGTGCGGTATGGTGCGTGTAGTGCGGTATGGTGCGTGTAGTGCGGTCACAATTTGGGCAGTCAATAATAAATATAAGGTAAAGGTGGTCCCATTGCAGATACTGCCGTAGTGGAGTGAAGTGTGAGAGACTTTACTAAACTGGGTCCAGCATCGAAATTTGAGATGACCAGTTCCCTTTCTCGATGCCTTTTCCTTCCGTAACTCACAAGCAAAGTCAGGTACCCATTTACAGCTGGGTAGACTGGACCATGTAGATACCGTGAATCGAACCCAGCACCTTTGCCGAGAGAGACCAGCGCTCTAACCACTCTGTCAATCGGACGCTCAATAAATATATAAATAAATAATATTGCATATAATTGTACTTCTGAATAATTTTTATTAATTATAATTGTTTAACTAAAAAAAAAATGCTAAAGAAAGATCTATGTTGTTATATCGCAATATGTATACAAACAGACTTTCCGTTAAGGAAAAGACATGACATAAGCTTCATTTAATTATTTACAGGTATCATACTGAGACGAAATGTCAAGAGTGGCTGAAGTTAAATCTTAGTATACGTGTTCAATACCCACATTTTTACGAGCTAATTTTAGGGAGTACATTTGAGACATGACAACCGTTACTGGTTTTACAAGAAATAATTTATTTATAATGATGACATACGGTGTTATATATTAAAATGTGAAGCGATAAAAGCGCTATGACATGCACTTAGTTGAACTGGGCAGTGACGTTTTGTTGTTGAAAAGGTGATGGGTGGAGAGCGGGCACTTAACAGCTGACCGTTATTGCCTCTTCTCATTCCATCTTGGTCTACCCACCCTGTTCAACCTGAAAATTGATTATAATTGGGGTATTTAATGTCATTTTATTTACCAATTTTGTATTAAATTTAAATAACTATTGTCTTTTTTGCAGTTGCTGGTTTTAATTTATATTAGTTTTTGTCATTTTATTTTCAGTTTTGTATTGTATGATGATAGGAAACTCTTTACAGAGCGATACAACAGGAAGCAATCTGATCATCAGAAGTAGTCCCCCCGTCCGACAAGTGTTTCGGCCCGATATACTCCTTTACACTCTAAGGGGGGCGGGCCCACTTGGGTCATGACTCCCAAGCGTCTCAGCCTCCTGTTGTCTTGTATCGAAAATGAACCCATTTCACTTATGGTAGCAACTTTAAAATCCACAGCTCCGCCAGCCGTGGAGGCAATTGTGAAAGTAACAAAGAGAAGACAAATTATTCCGTTCGTTCCGTCGCACATCACAACTAAGGACACACACTGAGACCCCTGCGCGAAGCCGACGAGTCTAGCCACTGCGCGCTAGCCACTGAAATTCTGTGCCTGACACCCTTTATAATAAACGCCGCCTGTTGCCCCTCAGTCACATAACTATTGTCCTTTGCTCTTGGTTTTAATTTGTATTAGTATTTGTTTTTGTTTTTTTTAAATCTCGTTGTCTTTCCTTGTTCTATGAGTAGTTAATAGGTTTGCTAATTTTTATGGGTTTTTTTAAAATGATTTGTTAGTTTTTGTTGCTTAATTTCTATTTGGTTGAATGTTTTTTCTAATGTATTATGTTTGTTATTGTTGTTAATATTGTCATTGTTACTAACCTTATATGGTTTCCTTTGTTTTATGTATATATCGTTTAAGTATTGTTTTTTTTCCTCGTTGTCTTTCTTTGTCCTATGAGTAGTTAGTAATTTTGCCTTTTTATGTGTTATTATAATTTTTTTTAAAAATAATTTCTCAGTTTCTGTTGCCTTATTTCTATTTTGGATTAATTTCTTTTCTGGGGTATTATTATAAGTGATTTTAAACATGTTAATTAGGTTATACGTGATAACAAACAATTGTAGACTTCTGTGCTAAGACTTGATTGCATCATAACGGCCCTTTACCGTGAACGCTTCACGTTAAAGATCATAAATATTTCACACCATTAGGTAAGTTAAGATAAGATTCACGCGACTCAGAGGCACCAATAAGAGAGATAAACCCGTTTAATTATTCAGAGTTGGGGGCACTGTACGAAGGATGGCCGCCGACCGAACAAAGTAGAGTCAATTTGTTGCTGCCCTACAAGACGCCACCAGGCGTGTTGGCTACTGACTGCATTGACGGTCGGCGGCTATGGATCAAAGAAGAGAAGAAGAAGAATTATTCGGGCATGGAAGAAAGACGATCTTTTTATTGCCACTATAAATGTCAACAAAATTAAAACCCAAGAAATTTACAACAGCATATAGCTATAGACAACAGTACAATGTGGGATATCTAAGAAATCCGGAAATAAGAGAAAAATTTTCAATCACAGTATCCAACAAATACCAAGTACTCCAACAGCTGGAAGATGAAACAGATACGGAAGACCACTGGCAACAAGTAAAAAATATATGAAGCGAGACATGTGAAGAAGTACTGAGAAAAAGAGAACATCAGCACAAAGCATGGATAACAACAGAAACCATTAGTAAGATAGAAGACAGTAAAAACAAGAAAGCAGATTTAAACAGAAGCAAAACCAGAAGCTCCAAAGCCAAGGCTCATGAAGTGTACATAGAAGCAAACAAAGAAGTAATAAGAAACATCAAAAGAGACAAGATGAAACATATTGATGATTTGGCAAGGGAAGCAGAGGAAGCTGCCGCCAAAGGAAATATGAGGGACCTGTACAACAACACAAAGAAGCTAACAGGGAAATATAAGCAAGCAAATGGTCTCATAAAAGATAAGAATGGAAAATTGCTTAGTAATATACAAGAACAAATGAAGAGATGGACAGAACATTTTGAGGAACTTCTCAATAGACCATCACCAACTAATCCCCCAGACATCCAGCCAGCAGAAGAGGAGCTACAAATCAGCTGTGAACGACCAAATAGAGAAGAAATAAAGATAGCCATAAAGCTTCTGAAAGATGGAAATGCAGCTGGTCCAGATTGCATTCCAGCAGAGGCCATTAAAACAGATATTGATACCTCTACAGAGATATTATACAAACTACTTGGCAAAGTCTGGGAGAGAGAGGAAATACCAGCAGAATGGAAGGAAGGTTATCTGGTCAAGTTGCCTAAGAAGGAAAATTTACAAGAGTGCACAAATTATAGAGGAATAATGTTACTATTAGTGCCAGGAAAAACAGAATCATCCTTGAGAGATTAAAAGAGTCCATAGACAAGCAACTGAGAGATGAACAAGCAGGTTTTCGACAAACAGATCCTGTAAAGACCAGATAGCCACATTGAGAATAATAGTTGAACAAAGTCTGAAATAGAATTCACCGCTATACATCGGATTCGTGGACTATGAAAAGGCATTTGACAGTGTAGACAGAGAATCGCTTTGGAAATTGATGAGGCATTATGGAGTTCCCATGAAGATCATTATCTTAAAAAAGAAGACCTATGAAGACATGACATGCAGAGTTCTTCATGAAGGACAGCTTACAGAACCGTTTAGGATTAGAACGGGAGTGAGACAGGGATGCCTTTTGTCTCCATTTCTTTTCTTACTAGCAATAGATTGGGTTACGAAAACATCGACATCACAGTACAGAAATGGAATCCAGTGGAATCTGACTAAACAGCTTGATGATCTGGATTTTGCAGATGACTTGGCTCTTCTGTCCCATAACCATAATCAGATCCAAGAGAAAATGAAAATTCTAGATGAGAGGTCACAACAAGTGGACCTGAAAATACACAGGGAAAAGACAAAGATTATGAGAATAAATGCAAGAAATGATAACAAGGGTGAACATGAAGAAACACCACTAAAAGATGTACTCGTAGAATCGTACACATATCTTGGAAGTAATATAGACAAAGTTGGAGGGACAGACAGTGATATCAAAATAAGAATGCAACAAGCAAGAGGAGCTTTCATTGCAGTGGGAAACATATGGAGAACAAGAGAAATCAAGTCCAACACGAAAATAAGAATCTTCAACTCAAATGTCAAGTCAGTCCTATTGTATGGCTCTGAGACATGGAGAACAACAAAAACAACAACCAAAAAGCTACAGACTTTTATAAGCGGGTGCTTGCGTAGAATAGAAGGACTGAAATGGCATGACAAAGTCACAAATGTGGAATTTATGACAAGAACCAGACAAGTGCCAGTGGAACAAGAGTTGAGAAGAAGACGCTGGCGATGGATATGACACACATTGAGGAAACCTGTTGATAGCATTACAAGGCAGTCCTTGTTCTGGAATCAACAGGGAAAGAGAGGTAGACCCAAAAAAACATGGAGAAGAGAACTGGAAACAGAGGTGAAAATGATAAGGAAAACATGGAAAGAACTTGAGCAGATGGCACAGGACAGGAAGACTTGGCATGTGTTTGTTGAAGGCCTATGCTCCTTGAGGAGCTAAAGGGTATTGATTGATTGATTGATTGATAAATGTCAGGTAACAGGCACTCCGAGAGAATTAGGTTAAAGGTCATGGTCAGAATATGAGTTGAAATTGTTAAGAAAAGGTGTTCTACATGCAGGAAACTCTTCTTTCTTTCTTTTTTTATTCATTCTTTCTTTTCTTTTTTAAAATCTTTCTCTCTTTCTTTCGTTCATTAATTTGTTTTGCTTTCATTAGTTTGTGTTTTAGTTCATTCTGCTGTTTCATTCTGTCTTTCCTATTTTCAATCACTTACTGTGTTTATCGTCAAGCCTTGACAGGGAGGGTTGATTGTTTCCGATTTAATGCAGTGCACGTACTATGGAATTGTGTGCTGTTATGTTGGTGGTGTTCCTCTGTCTCAGGATTTTCTCCCCTTACTCTGCAGTCATGGTCCAACAGGGGCCAAACTTCAGAGTATCTACTGAGATTCATTAAAGGTGTCTACCTCTCGCTCAAGATTACCTTTGGCAGAGATATGAAGTGAAGAATGGTGCTTAATTCTAGGGAGCCTCATAAATTTAAGACATCAAGTACTACGGCTGATAGGATCCAGGCCATGTAAACTTTCTATCTTCCCTGACCTTCTATGAGAAGTAACTATAAATTTGCATATATACAGATAACAAATTTAATAATCAATTATCGTTAACAAATGTAAAATAAATAAGGGTAGGGTGAATTAAAAAGCTGCCAGTAAGATGCCAGTTGGCTTCTACTCCAGCCAATGCATGTTCTTTGCAGGTTATGGAATGGTTCTTCTCGTGACTGGTCAAGTCTGGTGGCCGCAATACGTCCCTCGTATTATCGTGGTAAGCATATCACGTACAATCGACATTTGATAGGGCAGACATTTGAAACGCGAGGCCATGCGATCAGCACAAAGTTATCCTGAGTCACCAGAAGGAACGCCGTGCCCCGGCAACGACGATTGGCTTTGAACTAATAAAAGCGCTTTTTCCGCGTGGGTCGGAGATTGGTAAGCATGCATTAACCCTAGATTTTCCATAGTTATCCATGTAGGATCGTGTCATCTAAGGAACCTCGACTAGCTGACACTAGCTGTCAGAGAACCGAGAACCAAGGACTGTTTAATGTGAAAAGGATAGATCGAATTGATTGTATACCAGTCACGGATATTCTTCTGTTTAGACAAACGGCCGGGTTTTATCGCTCGCTTGTTCTTGTTCAACATCGCCTTAATTTTATGAGGCGTATAGATTCTCAGCAACGAGCAAAGCTACCCAGATTTCAACTAAATAAATTAATAACTAAATAAATAAATAAAGGTAATTAACAGGTACTCGTTGGACATAAAGGATGACACTAGACAACAGAAAAGTAGTGAGATAATCGCTCATTTCAGTAAGATTTTAGTCCTATGATAATAAATAATCCCGCCCGTATGTGTCTGACATCGCGCTGAAGTTTGTGCCATGGTAATGCTTAGAAACGATCCCGCCGTATAAACCTACTCGCTTTCCTTGTGACGTACAATAAACATTTTTAACATTTTGCCCGATCTGATAGAGACTGCGGCAAGACTTATAATTAACGATCTGCCAGACATGTGCCGCCAAGTTACTGTCTGAATTAACGTAATACTTTAACTTTAACGCCTTTAATTGTAGTAATCCTTACATTTTTGGTAGTGTAACACGAGACAACAGTAATAATTAACGCCAATTCTAACACCCGAAGCGCAAAACCCCGCTTCGCTTGACACGCTGTGGGATTGGCCCGATGATATATACACACAGACAGTTTAAATTCTCGCCGAGTAATGTATTTCTGACGTCACTCAAACAAGTTAGTTATTTGAATACAAATGCTAGAGAGAGATGAGAGGGGGAAGATGGCCGACTTGTGTAAAATTTTTATTTGACGATTGACAGTGACAAAATTGAAAATCTAAACCATAATGAAACTGACCATAAAAGTCATATATTATTATAGCTTAGTGTCGTGAATTATTCTAATCCCCATATATAAATTAAAACGTAAATGCAAAGCCTAACAAATAAATTTAATAAAAGGAAAGAAGAATGGTAAAGAACAGTGCTGTCACAATGACTGTACTCGAAATCCCCCTTGTTTTCTACTTCGTCTGCAAATTGTAACGCTTTCACGTTGATAGTAAAAGCCTACTGTGTCGCTGCACGCTTTCTTCAATGAAACGTGTACTGTATTTCTTGGAAAAACCTTGAGATACGCAAGCTGATCAATGACCTAAATTTAATATTTCATTCATTCCATTTTATACACGGCGTAACTAAAAGACAGATGGACTAAAGGATAGAGAGAAGGGAGAGGCAGAAAGCAGGGACACGTGCAACACTAAACACGCGTCGCGCGATACACAATTGCTGCCATCACGCGTGTAAGGCCACATGCACTAACTTTATTTCAAATCGACAGTAATAAAAATTCACTACCCATACCAGAGTTAGGTTTTAAAATCCTGAAAAACGCTTATTAGGAAAGATGACAATAGATGGGTTTACGTTTGAAAACATGACAGTACCCAGACACCACATGGGGATTGAAGTGAACAGGAGGTGGTAGAAAATGCACATTTTGAACGCAGCCACCTAGCTCCCTTAAATTGAGATATTTGGGTTCCTTAGGGTTTGCTGACAAAGAATATGTAAAACGTTACGCAAATAGTCTAGGAATTACCAAGTTATGGCCAAAATAAAATAGTGGGGGTGCCTGACAGCATGAAATCATTTCTGCTCATAAAATTTTTTTATAACGTGTTTGAAAAAACATTACGTTACGGAAATAGCCTACCATGTTAACTCCTATGTGATTGGAGCGCAACAAATGAAAGACTAAACACGATTGGTCGGACTATAAATACTATCTTGTGTTGTCAGGGGAAACGTGAGAAAGGGGTACTTTTTTGAAAAGATGTGTAGACGTGGTGTGATTGAGTAGAGCTGCGAATATACACAATTCAGAGCGTCTGTTCATTGCCACATCTTGTAATAAACCTACTAAGAAGCAGTGCGTTGAGCACCAGTGTATATTTTTTTTATAAAATAAAGCCTGGGACATCGGCAGATCGGAGTTGTGCTATATTCATTGCCAGTCAACGAAACTGTTTATTATTATTTCCATGAATTGTGGTAAGCTTGAAATATTCAATATCTTTTAATGAAAATTGAAAGTAAATTGATAAATTATGTCTGTATATATATATGTGTGGTTCAGTAGCGAACATGATGTAAAGCCTATAGTGCTCCAGCCTGAACAGAAGGTGTCGGAGGAAAGTAAAACTGCATGGAATGGCCAAACAGTACACTGACACCTAGATTATTAACTAGAAAGAAATAATGCTGGAATTGCAGAGGCGTAGTAACCATTAGGGAGGGAAATACTGGTATAAAGTATTTCAGATGAAGCTGACAGTTGGCCTAACGCTCTGAACTCAATGTTTGTGATGTATTGTGCTCAGTGTAGAAATGGAGTATAAATTAGTTCTGACGTAGAAGGTACAACCTTCTTGTTTCAGGGACCGTGGTCTTAAAGTTATTGAGCAGCACCTGGTCAGAGCTTTGTTGAAGCCAGAGGTGGACAGCATACTCCTTGGTCCCTATAGCAACCAGTGGGGTGGCTCCAGAACTCATTTAAGTAAACGAGCAGAGGAGTCTTTTACTGCAGTCATCACGCAAGATAAGAGAGTGTGGCCATGGAGCTCAACATTATGTACCCCATCTTAAAATGACATTATAAACTAAAATTAAGAGGGGAATTTAATTGTTTTAATACCAGGAACTGAGAACATCTCCAATACTAGTTCCAATATAAACAAACTATTGAAGTCATGATGACAAATACCAACAGAGCTTGAACAAAACAAAACCAGTATTACCTCATATTACCACTACACAACTGACACACATAGGATACCATTAATAATATATGTCACTATAAGAATCATATTAATAAATTCTGTACATATAACTTGTAATTAAAATTGATTGTGATTCCTGGTTCCCTTTGTATTTGAATCAGGACACATATACATTCATGACAGCACTGAATACATATTGTTATTTGAAAAGTTATCAGTGACTCCTTTAAGATATCCTCTTAGAGTGTTTTATGTATGTGAGTGTCACAGTGTTGTCAAGTGTGGTGGAATAAATTAAATTGTTTATCTGTCTGTTGTTGTTATGACTTACACTTCATCATACACATACCCTAGACATATAACGTAGTCATCACATTATTCCAGAATAATTCTGACTGAGGTATACATATGTGGCAGTAAGTAAGGTTATCTATAATACACTACTCTTATTAGATATAGATACCTTCACAGCTGATCTCAGTCAGTACACTAAGTCCCCTATAAATATTTATAACATCCCACTTTACCACACTTAGTATCTCCTGAGCCCAAATATGTTTTAAAATATATGGTAGTCCAATTATTAGCCAAGTTATTGAGATAATACAATACTGTGGTTCCTGCTTGTTTTTTTTCATAACGTTAGTGGGGACGCCAGCTTAGAAAGAGGCATTGGAGTAAATTCAAATCCGATTGGGTAAAAAGAGTATAGGATGAAAGGGGAGCGGTAGGTAAATGTTAACCAAAACTAAACATCTTTTTGTATTGGCATAACTAACGCAGACTGACCAATCGACTACCAGACACAGAGTTTGTTTGGAATTTTTTTTGTTTTTCAAAAACTACATTTGAATTCTGGTAGTCGCAAGCTTTCCATTGGCCAGTACTAATAGATATTAGCAAAAAGCTTTCAATGCTCATCGCCAGTTGACAAAAACGTTTTCTGTCAAATACGCTGAGATCAGCTGTGTTAATTTATAAAATAAAGAATTAATTCGCAGTCTGGGCAGGGCAGAGAAAAACTGAGGTCATTCTTTGCAAGTCAGCGTTATTTGTTATATATTTCTGTGAAATTGTGGTAAGAATGCTTTATGTATTAATATGTTTATTACAACTGCCAAAGTTAGATACTGCTATTGGGAAAAGTGAAGGACATGCCGGGAGCAGACATTGTTGAGTCCTCACATTGAACTGTATCTAACTGTTGTATATTGTCATGATTTTGTTTTAATATTATTGTATTAGAATATGTTAGTAAGCCTCCGTGTTCCATGAACACTGTTCAACATGCTTGGAGCGTTTATAATTTTAAAAAAAGAGAGCAAATCATACAAAAGGAAATGTGGTTACTCTACGTTATTGTATTGAGGAAAACTATGTAAAAGTACAGTGGCGTATCTGCCATAGAGACCTGAGGTGTGGTCACAGCAAGGTGTGAGTCATATAAAATTAGGGGCGAGTGCACCTGTATGCACGCGAGGCTGACCCCATACCACCATATGTAAATAATAATAATAAAGTGTGATCAGATATAAAAAGGCCAGGGTGTCTTTTTAATGCAGAGGTTTTATTTCCTGTTATCAGTCGGTCACAGGAAACCTGATGAGTGAGTGTAACGCCAACAAGTCTCCGGTAAAACGTTTACGCTGTCAGCAGATAGCTGGAGGAGCTTGTGCGTGTTGAGATATCTATACTTTCTGCACCGACATACTGAATTATTCTTCTACAAAGAATCCCAGGTGATGTGTTAGCATCTGGGTATATCTGACACTTCAGTTACAATAAACTTTGGTATTTCCAATCATACCCAGAAGTTTAGGGGGCGTGATGAAACTACAGCCCCTCCTAACAAATGACAAACACTATTAGATAATAAAGTTGTAATCTGTGAATACACCAACAGGAGAGATAGAGTGACTTTATACTTATTGGACAAAGAGTCCACATATTTTAGTTAATCCCTTTGTTATGTAAACTATCTTTTCCTCATTTTCAAAGACCTGTCCAAAAGAGATGGCGGGACAGGCAGATTAAATTGTAAAAAAAAAATATTCAATTTTAAAGAAAAAACTTAACCACTGTTTTATTCATTTCCTTATAGTGAATTAAAGTGTTTTGTGTTTATGTACCATCATTTTCATTTCTCCCCTAGACATTAGGTACATCATACACCAGAAACTAGAGCCAAAATAGTGACCGTGTGAGATCTAGGGAGGTAGCGTTAGGTTCCCTGCAAATACATCATCATCATCTTTTTAGAGTCAGGGGCCTATATGTGCTTGACCTCACACGGTTAACACAGACACAGATTTCTTTCCTTTTAGGTATAACATTATAACCTCCCCAGCAAATTAAACTTGCTACATATATTGGTAGGCTTGTCCGGGAATTGAATTTCTCCTAGTACTACATACATTGGGGTCTGGGTTTTAGCATTGACATCAATTCTATTTTCCCAGGGAATCCCCATAATTACTATTGCCCAAGATTTGGGAATTTAATGAAGTGTCAGAACCTGGAATTAATTAAGTAAATTTGTACTTATTTAGAAATTTAGTTATAACACTTTGTATTTATCAGATGGCAGATTTGGCCTAGTTTTGCTCTGCGGCTGTGCAGACTGCCAGGGAAATGAATATGGAGGGTCAAGTCTTGATTGACCATGTCACCTCAGAATGTGATAAATTTATTGCTAAGGAAGAACATAGGTTAGCTGAGGAAAGGAAAATACAGTTAGAAGAGGCTAGGGACATTAAAAGGTTACAAATTGAGGCTGACAAGGAGGCCAGGGCCTTAGAGGCTGATAGAGAGGCTGAGATCAAGAAGCTCTAATTTGAGAAGAGAAAATTGGAGGCAGAAAAAGAAGAAAAACGACTGCAAAGGGAGGCAGAAGAAAAGAGATTGACTGCCGAGAGGGAAGCAGAAGCACAACTGAAAAGATTACAGAGGGAGCATGAGTTGCGACTAAGGGAGTTAGAGTTGCAAGGCCTTGCTCCGAACAATGGTCACAGCCCCTCTACCTCTGAGGCTACTGCTAGTCAGGGGGCCTCCAACTCAGCCATAGGGTTCCATCTAGACTATTTTGTAGAAAAGGATGATGACATTGAGTCATATCTGAGCAGATATGAAGTATTAGCCACTACTTATGGGTTAGAAAGAGAAAGATGGGGTGTAACGTTGTCTCAAGGTCTTCGGGGAACAGCTTATGAAGTTTTTTTTCCAAAATGAGCAGGGATGACCAAGACAACTATGACATGTTGAAGCAGGCTCTTTTGTTAAGATACGAAAAGAACGGAGAGTTTTATAGAAAGAAATTTAATAATGCCAGGCTACTGTCGGGTGAGACCTATCACCAGTTCTCCGCCCGGTTAGAAACGTATATGGAGAAATGGGCTACTTTGGGGAAAACCCAAGATCTCAAAGAGATGATACTCATAGAACAGATGAGAGAGTCCATGGCTCCAGACATGAGAAAGTTTCTCATGGAACAGGGCGCGGAGAGGCTGGATGAGATAATTAATGTCGCTGAGAGGTATCAGGCAGCCCAGGCAGAGGTAGCTGGCACCAAAAAGAAACCAGTAGATCATTATAAGGCCCCACAAAACTATAATAAATTTGACAATAGAGGTAAGCAAAACTTTGATAGGCCTCGAAATGATTATAAAAATAAAACCTCACATTTCAATGACAGAAGGAATGATGAAAGAAAACCTTTTCATCAAGGTAGATTATATTGTAGATATTGTAAGAGGGATGGACATGACATTAAATTTTGTAAAAGTAAACCTGCTGGATTTGCTGCTATGAAAATGGGGAACAAGGAAGTAGAGGACAAACCTGCTGGACAGCAGGAACCTTATCACCCCCAGTTTGTGAGGATGTTGTATGCAATGATGTCACCATTAGGTGCCTCTATGATACCGGTTTAGATTTTGATTCTGTCGTGAGCTCGCACTTGGTGAACCCAGATGAGTATACCACAGAAACAGTGGAGATACAAGGGGCGACCAGGGACATACCACTCATGACACTTCCCATTGCAAGAATAAATGTGAAAACTCGCTATGTGGAAGGCGTAATCAGAGCAGCAGTGATCGACGCACCCATCTACCCTCTGATATTGGGGTGTCGTTATGTCTACTTGGGGAATCCCAAGAGACCTGTGGTCTTAGCAGCCGTCCAGACCCGATCACAATCCAGAAAGGAAGAAGATGAACCTATAAATACTCATCCAGAGGAGATGAGGATAGCACAGGCTGAAGATAGGTCACTGAAGCAGTGCTTTCAAAAATTGCGTACCTGCCATACACCTCCTAATAAAGGAGAATTTTATCTGAAGAATAAATTGTTATATAGGAAGGCCGGAACTGGTTCAAAGGGTCACGGACAACTGGTACTTCCCAAGATGTTTAGGGCAGACGTAATAAGGAGTTTGCATGTTGGAAAAGATGGGGACCACGAGAAAGTAGGTACCATCTGCCAAAAGGTTTCGCAAAAATATTACTGGCCAGATGTAAAGATAGTTATTGAGAATTTCGTAGAAGCCTGCGGCATATTTCATGAGGGAACACCCACAAGTGGGAAAACTGTGCAGGACCTAGACATGCCACGGGGCAAACTTAGGCCTGGAAATAAAAATAATTGTAATAAAGTAGACAACGTGGAATGGGAGCCCCCTTTTCACACCAATTCTTCACTTGAATGTGTTAGAATGGCAACTCTGTGTCGAGGGCCAAAAGTGGTTTTACCCCAGAATAAGCTGACAATCCCTCGGTTGGACTTATGTGAACTGGGTGAAGGTAAAAGAGAGAGAAGATCTCTCACAAGGAATTTAAAGTGGGGAGAAAACCCAAGGAAACGAATAGGTAGTGGTAGATTTTTGTGTGATGACAAAAGGAAGAAACGTCCTCAACACAATGCTTCTAATGTTATGAAAAATATGTCAGAAAAATTAAAAGTCCATATGTAACATTGTTAAGGACTTGGACCGATGAGAAGGCAGAGGAGACTGTTACCTCATCCTATCAATATGTGAACGAACTGACCACTCGTTTAAAAACTAGTTGGAAACTGGCAAATGATAATTTGAGACAAGGCAGGAAAAAGCATGCTGCTTATTATAATAAGAAAGCGAAGGATAGGGAGCTTGCTGTAGGGGAGAAGGTGCTTCTTCTTTTGCCCGGCACCAACAATAAACTTCAGATCGGATGGCAAGGTCCATATACAGTTTTGGAAAAGGTATCCAGAATAAATTATAAGATAGACAAAAAGGGAAAGGAAAAAGTCTATCATGTGAACCTTTTGAAGAAATATCTGGACAGACTAATCCAGGAAGGAACACACCTAATGGCCTTGTCTATCGCAACCGAAATGAAAAATGACCCTCTCACCTCATTTGAATATCCACTGAAAACCAGTGAAACGTTTGCACAGGTGAAGATCAGTAATCACCTGACAAAAGGACAGAGGGAGAAGGTTCCACAGGTCCTTGAGAAACATACAGATGTGTTAACGGATAAACCGGGGCACACACATTTGTTGGAATATGATATGAAACTACTAGACCCAGCACCCATCTGTATGAGGCCCTATTCTATTCCTTTCGCTAAGGAAAAAGCTTTGAAAGAGGAGATAGATTATTTGTTACAAGAAGGGATTATTTCTCACATTGAGTCTCCTTATAGTTCCTGTGTGGTTTTGTTGCGGAAACCATCGGGAGAACATAGACTGTGCATAGATTACAGGAAACTGAATGCTGTCACAGAAGGTCAGGTGGATCCATTACCTGATACTACTCAACTATTTGCCAGGCTGAACAGGGCAAAATATTTTTCTAAGGTGGATCTTAGCAAAGGCTATTACCAAATTCCAGTAAAGCCTGAGGTTCGACCTTATTTAGCATTTAGCACCTCGGAAGGTCATTATGAGTTCAACATGTTACCGTTTGGGTTGAAAAATGCCCCGAGTGTGTTTTCTAGGATGATGCGAAAATTGTTGGATCCCCTGAAAAATCCATGTATTTCGAATTTTATGGATGATATCCTCATTGCAACGGAAACATTTGAGGAACACGTTACCTCTTTGAATATGCTGTTTGATAGACTCAGAGAGGCTAACTTGACCGCTAGACCAACAAAATGTTGTATTGGTTGTAAAGAGTTGGAATTCTTGGAACATACTGTACATCAGGGTAGCATGACCCCTGACCCCAAGAATCTGGAAAAATTGAAAAGAGCACCTAGGCCACAAACAAAGAAAGATGTTCGATCTTTCGTGTCGTTGTGTGGGTTCTACCAAAAGCGCATTAAACATTTTAACTCTATATGTGCTCCTCTGACGGATTTAACTCGCAAGGGTCAACCTGATACAATAAATTGGTCCGCACAGTGTGAATTGGCTTACCAGGAGTTAAAAGAAAAACTCACAAGCAGGCCAGTATTACAATTGCCTGACTTGAATCAAGAATTTATCGTGAGAAGTGACGCAAGCAATGTTGGCCTGGGCGCTACATTGTTGCAAAGGTCCTCCTCACAAGATGGAGAATTGAACCCAGTCGCTTATGCAAGCCGCAAGTTGAACAAGGCGGAAAAAAATTATTCAACAAGTGAAAAGGAATGTCTAGCTTTGATATGGGCTATAAAAAAATTCCAGATTTATCTATATGGCAGGACATTTGTGGTCCAAACGGATCACTCACCTCTCATATTCCTGTCACAAGCCAAGCATGAAAATTCCAGATTATTGAGATGGTCATTATTATTACAGCCATACCCATTTCTGATTGAATATATTCCCGGCCCTCAGAACGTCGGTGCAGACTTTTTGAGTAGACATCCTTATGATGAAGATCAGAAAAACGCGTAAAACTTCATTTGAGCTAAGTTATCTCGCAGATTATAACCTGCAAATGAATGCATGTTTTAGGACGGGAGGTGTGTAGTAAAATCTGCGAGATAATCGCTCATTTCAGTAAGATTTTAGTCCTATGATAATAAATAATCCCGCCCGTATGTGTCTGACTATAAGCATCTCACACGCCAGCATCGCGCTGAAGTTTGTGCCATGGTAATGCTTAGAAACGATCCCGCCGTATAAACCTACTCGCTTTCCTTGTGACGTACAATAAACATTTTTAACATTTTGCCCGATCTGATAGAGACTGCGGCAAGACTTATAATTAACGATCTGCCAGACATGTGCCGCCAAGTTACTGTCTGAATTAACGTAATACTTTAACTTTAACGCCTTTAATTGTAGTAATCCTTACATTTTTGGTAGTGTAACACGAGACAACAGTAATAATTAACGCCAATTCTAACACCCGCCGCGCAAAACCCCGCTTCGCTTGACACGCTGTTGGATTGGCCCGATGATATATACACACAGACAGTTTAAATTCTCGCCGAGTAATGTATTTCTGACGTCACTCAAACAAGTTAGTTATTTGAATACAACTGCTAGAGAGAGATGAGAGGGGGAAGATGGCCGACGTGTGTAAAAATTTTATTTGACGATTGACAGTGACAAAATTGAAAATCTAAACCATAATGAAACTGACCATAAAAATCATATATTATTATAGCTTAGTATCTCCTGAGCCCAAATATGTTTTAAAATATATGGTAGTCCAATTATTAGCCAAGTTATTGAGATAATACAATACTGTGGTTCCTGCTTGTTTTTTTTTTTCATAACGTTAGTGGGGACGCCAGCTTAGAAAGAGGCATTGGAGTAAATTCAAATCCGATTGGGTAAACAGAGTATAGGATGAAAGGGGAGCGGTAGGTAAATGTTAACCAAAACTAAACATCTTTTTGTATTGGCATAACTAACGCAGACTGACCAATCGACCACCAGACACAGAGTTTGTTTGGAATTTTTTTTGTTTTTCAAAAACTACATTTGAATTCTGGTAGTCGCAAGCTTTCCATTGGCCAGTACTAATAGATATTAGCAAAAAGCTTTCAATGCTCATCGCCAGTTGACAAAAACTTTTTCTGTCAAATACGCTGAGATCAGCTGTGTTAATTTATAAAATAAAGAATTAATTCGCAGTCTGGGCAGGGCAGAGAAAAACTGAGGCCATTCTTTGCAAGTCAGCGTTATTTGTTATATATTTCTGTGAAATTGTGGTAAGAATGCTTTATGTATTAATATGTTTATTACAACTGCCAAAGTTAGATACTGCTATTGGGAAAAGTGAAGGACATGCCGGGAGCAGACATTGTTGAGTCCTCACATTGAACTGTATCTAACTGTTGTATATTGTCATGATTTTGTTTTAATATTATTGTATTAGAATATGTTAGTAAGCCTCCGTGTTCCATGAACACTGTTCTACATGCCTGGAGCGTTTATAATTTAAAAAAAAGAGAGCAAATCATACAAAAGGAAATGTGGTTACTCTACGTTATTGTATTGAGGAAAACTATGTAAAAGTACAGTGGCGTATCTGCCATAGAGACCTGAGGTGTGGTCACAGCAAGGTGTGAGTCATATAAAATTAGGGGCGAGTGCACCTGTATGCACGCGAGGCTGACCCCATACCACCATATGTAAATAATAATAATAAAGTGTGATCAGATATAAAAAGGCCAGGGTGTCTTTTTATTACAGAGGTTTTATTTCCGGTTACCAGCCGGTGACAGGAAACCTGATGAGTGAGTGTAACGCCAACAAGTCTCCAGTAAAACGTTTACGCTGTCAGCAGATAGCTGGAGGACCTTGTGCGTGTTGAGATATCTATATTTTCTGCAACGACATACTGAATTATTCTTCTACAAAGAATCCCAGGTGATGTGTTAGCATCTGGGTATATCTGACACTTCAGTTACAATAAACTTTGGTATTTCCAATCATACCCAGAAGTTTAGGGGGCGTGATGAAACTACAGCCCCTCCTAACAAATGACAAACACTATTAGATAATAAAGTGGTAATCTGTCAATACACCAACAGGAGAGATAGAGTGACTTTATACTTATTGGACAAAGAATCCACATATTTTAGTTAATCCTTTTTTTATGTAAACTATCTTTTCCTCATTTTCAAAGACCTGTCCAAAAGAGATGGCGGGACAGGCAGATTAAATTGTAAAAAAAAAAATATTCAATTTTAAAGAAAAAACTTAACCACTGTTTTATTCATTTCCTTATAGTGAATTAAAGTGTTTTGTGTTTATGTACAATCATTTTCATTTCTCCCCTAGACATTAGGTACATCATACACCAGACACTAGAGCCAAACTAGTGACCGTGTGAGATCTAGGGAGGTAGCGTTAGGTTCCCTGCAAATACCTCATCATCATCTTTTTAGAGTCAGGGGCCTACATGTGCTTGACCTCACACGGTTAACACAGACACAGATTTCTTTCCTTTTAGGTATAACATCATAACCTCCCCAGCAAATTAAACTTTCTACATGCTCCAACAGTGGCCACAACTCCAGAGTATGTAATTGGGTCATCAAAGGTGTCTACCTTTGCACAAGATTGCTCTTGGCAGATATGTAGATATAAGTGCAATGACGCTTCTATCCTAAGGAAGCATTCACAAGATAATTCAGAAGTCAAGAACCATGCAGAATAGTGCTGATCAATGGTTAACTTATATCTAATCCGTCGCGTTTTGTGAAGAATTAAGCAATGTTTTTAGCCCGTTCAAGCCCCCAGTTGGTGTAATCCAACGAAATTCCTCCTATAAGTAGTGTCTCTATAGATGTAAATATATCTATGTATATTTAGATGTATGTTTTAAAGAATCTTGCTCAAACGTTCGCTTTCATACATATAAAAACTGAATCGACTATAATTATTTAGTTTTAAAACAACATGTAACAAATTTAATAATGAATTAGTCTTTAACAGTTAAAAAAAGGAGGGAATGATGAATTTTGCTGTAAATACAAGTTTTAACCACGGAGACGTAGGTGATGTTGCTTTCGCCTTTTTTACAAGAAAACTTACGTCTAGGTGAGTCCTGTCGCCGTGGTTTTCGTCACTTCATGGTGATGAGTGTACTTCTCTCACACGAGTGGCGTAGTAACTTCAGTACTTCGAACCGTCTGATAGCTTGTAACCACAAGTAGTCTTGTACCACGAACTTGTTTAGACAAAATAGAAAACAAATGCCTCTGCTAAGTACATTTGTGGGCTGCCAATTAACAGGCGCATTCTCTCTGTCCACCCACCAATGTTAATCTCTCAGAAGAATTAAATTCCCGAGTACACAGTGTAGCTCAGGGAAGATGAATAAAATTCACCATATTCCTCTGTCTATTAACTGGGAAAATGTGTCTGGACAGCGTGAATAATGATTTGCCGGAATTACAATTAACAAAGTGCATATATCTCACAAAATAGTATACCTTTAGGCACATGTGATGTAATCATCAGTCATCACTGCTCCATTCGGAGTCTGGGGTCACCTCTGTTGTCAGTTTTTCGCACGACTAGCCAGAAGAAATCACCAGCGCTTGCTGCAGTGGTTTATGAATATACTAGTTTCAAATTTTGAGGTTGCCAGCCTCATATATAGCCACTTAGCAAGAAAACATGTCAAATTTACATTTGTGAAATAATTGTTACACTTAACCCAACGTTTTGGGAATACACAATCTCCTCGAGCAGGTTAAAATGGACACGAACAATTTAGGTTATATGCTCTCGAACCACTTGGTCTGGAAATTTTGAATCCCTTTTATGGCGAGTGAATCTGCGACACACTTGGCCTAGGAGAGTTTCTCTTTTGACGGGTGATCCAATTCCTAGGTTTCCAGTCTTCGTATTTTAAGTCCTGGTCCCTTAAGTATTTCAGTCTCTGTATTTATAAACGTGGGCTTACTTTTTAAGGTTTAAAGTTTCCCAAATACTTCGATCTGTCACTTATAATATAGGAATTCTAAGTCCGATGTCTCTCTGGCTTTTGGGAGTCACTCATATGACGTGCGCTGCAGTCTCTCTGTTCTGCGTATCTGATTTTACTACATTATATGTGCAGTTCTCAGTTCACATCACAGATTGTGCTACCGTCGGATGTTCCAATAGGATCCATAGTTTATTCCGGCTTCTTACTTTAATCCAATCGTAAGCTTTTTAGTACTGGGTTGGGGTGTATAATTTCAAAATATATCCCACGTGTTTTAAAATATTAAATTTAATATTCCAACGCGTGACCTCTTTCAAATTATGCGGTAATATTTATGACACTCACAACAACATGTGACCATGTGTTCCTGGCGTAATGTCTTCCGCCAAGATGTCTACCCAGGCAGATTATCTGTAACAATCACCAGGGATTGTCCCAGAAAAAGATAAACGCATCTACCCTCTGTGTAATCTGCCAGACAGACACCGACGTCGGCAACCCAGACAGACAATCTTGGGTTCTTTTCATGTCGATGGGACCAGACCGTGTTGTCACCAGCTTTTCACCTGGGGTCAAATGTTGGACCGATGCGTTTCAAAAAATGGTCAGATTGAGAGAATAGTTAAGCGTATGACCGGTATAATTACCTGGTATTATCGCATTTACCTTGCGGAACGTAAACAATGCTGCGTGTAAAGCAGATATGACCGTAGGGGAGTAAGAGACTTCACCCTACTAGATCCAGCATAGAGCAAAATGATGAATGAAAAGGCATGATTTAAGCCAAACAAAAGCGATTGGTGAGAAAAATGAAGAAAAAGAAATGGTACTGCCGTAGGGCTGAATGTGTGAGAGAGCCACCAAAAAAGAACACGTACAGACGTTATGTGACTCCTTTAATAAATTTTGTAAAAGACTGATACCATCATTCAGAATTTTCCCAACATTTCTTTTCTTCCTCTCTATGTTTGACAGAATAAACGAGAAAGTGGGTGTCTACGTCTTCAAATTCGTGAGGTGAAACCAAGATCGAGGTCACTTAGTAAACATTTCTCTTGGCTGTGGTATGTAAATAAAATCACACTCACTGATTCCGTCCGTCCTACCTCATCTGCACTTCAATAAAGTGGTGGTCCACACCGCCACCTTTGCCTTTTTTTCACCCTACGACAAGATCTAAGGCATGACTTTATATTAAATGTTGTCTCGTTGAGATCTAAGGCTTCACTTTGTCACCGGTCGTGTGTTGTTGTGTCACGGCACCACTTAGTTCACAGTACTTAGAAGTATGTGATTATTATTTTGGGAGTATTCTACTAGGTGGCTGATAGCAGGCCTAGTAGAAGTTTATATTTCTTCGTTTATCGTTCAAGTTATGAGGTACTGGACCAATCTTCCACAGGTGTTTATTCTTGATCGAACATTCTTATTATTCCAGGTTCATTTGTGTCCTTCTTTGAAATTAAATAGTGTGAGTATTAGTGGTAATTGATTCTGCCAACAATCATAACTCTGTAACTGTAGTGATCAAGACAACTGCCTGTAGTTCCAATTAAAACATTTATTGAACAAAATTTAACATCCAAGATCAAAAGTCAAGTAATTTACAGTTGTTGGATTTCAGCCAAAAATGTGGAATCCGCATACATAATCCATCTTACATCTCTTATCTCAAGTACATTTGGTACATAAATTCCATGATAATATTCTGATTTTTCCATATCGTTTATATCTTTCTTTTGCGTAACAGTAAGGGGGGATTCTACCTTCTGTGTTATCTCTTGTAATTGTCGCTCAGTAGTAGTTACTTCTTGTTACATTTAAAATACATTTCTTGAGTTGAATATTTCATGAAAAATGACTATGTCAAATCGAGAGGTACTTACAATGGAATAATATCTTAGAGAATGCACCAACTGCGATTCCCTGCCAATGTAAAAACTTCGGTAAGTTTCTTTTCTGATGTCTTCAGAATATATATGAGAAAGCCGACGCCACTGTAGATCTGAGAAAAAACTCGAATACGGATTCTTCAACAGAATCTACAAGCGACCACCACCAACGGCTTTCTATCAGTGACTCTGGTGAAAATATTCGAGCAACGCCGTTTGCCTGGAAAAGCTTCCCGCCAAAGGTAGCGTTGGGCGGCCCTCCTTCGTCATTGACACTTCATGACTAAGGGAACACTACTGCGTTTACGTCTAGTTTCTGAAGATTAGTCTGTTCTAAACTAGACGTTTTAGTAAACAGCGGGTTTTTGAAACTTAAATGATCAAGCCACTTCTTCTAGTACTATTTCGCTTTATTTATTTTTTTTTATGTTTAATGTTATTGTTATTCTCTAATGTTGTTTAGCACGAATAATGATATCATAGTAGGCCATCCGATCATAACTTTAGAATAGATTTTGTCTTGTTCAGATCTAAGACGACTTTATAATAGATGTTGTCTGGTCGATATCTAAGGTCTGACTTTATAGTAGATGTTGTCACGAACTAAGACTTGACGTTACAATAGACGTTGTCTTGCTGAGATTTAACGCTAGACAACTTCAAGGAGTTTCTCACGCGGGAATAAGGAAATCAGGAGTTTTTAAAGAGCAAAAAATATAAACACCAGGTGATTAGGTAACCGTTATATTAAAGTGTAAAACTATGTTTTTCTACTTCCACGTTCGCCTTCATACTTCCACATTAACGACTCTAATAAAGACTGTAGTCAGCTCAAGGTTCATGACATCTCCAAACAGTTTTTCGTGGAGACAAGTAGGTTGTTGCCGTATACTACTTTGTTCACTGCTGTATATTTGGCAGGATTGTAACAAATGTTCGACTGGTTAGGGGATGATGCCACAGATGCACAGATCTGTAGTACCAGCCATGTACTTGTGGTATAGATGGTACCTCAATCTGTTGTGTCCAGTGTGCAGCGGAAAATGATGATCTTGGTTCGCCTAGATAACTGATGTTAGGCAATTTTTTGTTTTAAATGGCCTGGGTGTTCTCTTTCCGATTTGAACTTAAATGTGGCTTATACAGTTGTTTTAGCCATTTAATAAGTTGTCCCTGTATCATTTTATTGTAGCGCTCCTCCTTCTTTGGCAAGTGTGTCTGTCTCCTCGTTGCCTGGTATGTTGCAATTGGCTGGTATCCACTGGTTTGTGCACTTGCTGAAGCATTAGGCCAGGCGATCAAGTGAGTTTATAATATCTTTCAAACCCTTAGCATGGTGGCTCTTCACGGCTGTTATTACTCAGGGGCATCTGTAAATATCACTATCTGTTTTTCTGCATGTGCTTTGTACTCAATAAGAGTTTCTGTTGCCTGTTTGAGAGCTTCTGCTTCAGCATTAAAATTATTACAGTATTTGTCAGTGGCGATTGCCATAGATTTGATTCTATTCTTTAATTTAATGAGAATGACAGCCTTCCCTCCCCCACCAAAGTGTCAGTTGCATTTTTTTGCTGTACAATATGAATGTGTCCAGAGCTGTGCTGGAAATATTTGGTCAATATGGTTTCTATACGCTTCTTTGTGTTTCTGTTTGCGTTTCTTTACTATCAGTGCCTGGAATGTCAGATTTTAGACTATGTGCACGAAAGATCTGCATACAATTACATATACTACATCATCGGAGCGTGATACATTGTCCCGGGAAATTTAATTACATACAAGTGTAGCTGAAACACACAAAAAAAAAGAGCAGTCATTCCTCAAAGTTTTCGTTCTTGCTACAGAGCATTTATGAATTTTTTACTTCCCCTTAACATTTAATGACAACAAACCCTTTTGTTAATGGAAAATGCGATGAGTCATTTAGGAAGAGAGGCTCTTTAAGACCACAGTCTTCGTGACTCCGATAACAAAAGCCTCCAGGTTATTGATGTGAAGTGGGATATAGGTAAAGAAACTTAATATAAAAGTGGAGAGATAGAGAAGGAGAGAGGGTGAGAGAAAGGAGCAAACGAACGAAATGTTTAGAGCATTCAGAATTAAACACGTAGGTCTGTCTTACGTGCTGCCTTTCTTTTCTCACCTTTTATACTGAATCCACTTGTTCCCACGCGAATTTTAAATATTAGTTTCAATGAATGTAACATTGTCTAAGTAAAACAATAGTATTCTGACATAGACAGCATCTAATTAACGTTAAGTACAAATTGTCTTCAAAACCTACATACCATAGTATATATAATGATCTGGAAACATAATCAGTTTAAACTGGCATGTAACACTAGTCAACAACCAAAATGTACCAGAAATGAAAATAGCTGATCTTAACTAATTTTGGTGTGCTGAAAACGAAAATGACATTAAAAAATGTTGATTGGCTCTAGTTTTCAAGATATATGCTACTAGTTTATTTAATTACGGTCAATTTATATATATGACGCAACTGTTGTGGGCGATTGCATAATTTTTTCTAATGACCAATAAAAATGTAACTAGAAGTTGATGATGCAATCCTACCTATGATTACATCACCTTTGTGTATAAATATCTTATCTCTGATAAAATTTTGCCATTATAGTTAGTGCATTTGTCCTTATCAAAAGTATCATAGTTAGAAATGCCTAGGACATGTGTGAACAATGCTAATAATTTCTGTTATATATGTGGTGAGGTGACATTTGTATCACAAAAACGAAATATAACTAAAATGATAAAGAAGGCGTACAGTTTGTATTTTGGTTGCAGAATAGGAGATCAAGATAAGAGCTGGGCGCCACACATATGCTGCAATACATGTGCAGCACATCTTAAACTGTGGTTGACTGGCAAAAGGCAAGCTATGCCTTTTGCAGTCCCAATGATTTGGAGAGAGCCCACTGATCATCTCAACAACTGTTACTTTTGCATGGTCCCTCCAATTTGGGAAAGGCATATCAAAGAAGAAAAAATGGACTCTGGAATATCCAAACATCCCCTCTGCAATATGTCCGGTACCACATGGCGATGACCTACCAGTTCCCAAAGTGTCAGAATCATTTTCAGCTGCTTCCACTGAAGAAGAAGAGGACATTGGTGGTCCTGAACCATCAACCTCAAGCGACTTAGATTTGAGCAAACTACATCCACTAAACCACACTTAATAACCCAAGGTGAACTGAATGATCTTGTAAGAGATCTGAATTTACCGAAGAACAAGGCGGAGCTTTTGGGTTCCAGATTGCAACAGTGGAATCTCCTGGCAGAAGATGTTACAATTTCTGTGTATAGGAACCGCCAGAAGCTGCTTATTACATTCTTTTTCAAAGAGGGTGACCATTTTGCGTGCCACAACATTTCTGGTTTAATGGCAGCCCTCAAAATCAATTACATACCGGAAGAGTGGAGGCTTTTCATTGATGTCTTAAAGCTGTTTTGTTGAATAATGGTAATGTGTTACCGTCAATTCCAGTTGATCACGCAGTTCATATGAAAGAAACTTATGAAAACATTAAGGAGCTTTTGAAGTGTATAAACTACGATCATCTTCATTGGTCACTTTGCGGTGACTTAAAAGTGGTCGCTCTTTTGCTTGGACTACAGGGTGGATACACCAAGTACTGTTGCTTTCTCTGTGAGTGGGATAGCCGTGCCCAAAGTGACCATTACATCAGAAGACATTGGCCAATCAGGCAGTCATTGCAGCCTGGCAGTAAGAACGTTGAGAACCCAGCACTTGTCGACACCAGCAAGATTTTGTTGCCACCCTTGCACATTAAGCTGGGTCTCATGAAAAATTTTGTCAAGGCAATGGAGAAAACAGATGAGGTTTTCAAATACCTCATCAGAAAATTTCAAATACTGAGTGAAGCTAAAATAAGAGAGGGAGTATTTGTTGGTCCGCAAATTCGAAAAACTTCTTCATGATGACGAGTTTCTTTGCGTGTTGCATGGCAAGGAAAAAGCAGCATGGCTAGCATTTAAGTCAGTGGTGGACAATTTTCTTGGAAACAACAGATCTGATAATTACAATGAAATTGTAGAAAATCTCCTTCTGAAGTATAAGAGTCTTGGCTGCAACATGTCTTTGAAAATTCATTTTCTGGATTCTCATCTGGATTTCTTTACGTCAAACTGTGGAGCAGTCAGTGATGAGCATGGTGAACGATTTCACCAAGACATTGCTGCTATGGAGACAAGGTATCAAGGCAATTGGAGCCCTTCAATGCTTGCTGATTACAATTGAGTATGTAACCACAATTTTTATAATGCTAAAGTAGAAAGACTAGCTGTTCACCACAGAGAATTAAACAAGCATACATTATTTGTATTACTGTAATGTAAATTCATCATTTAAAAAAAAACCAGAGCCAATTGGTGAATTTCATTATGATATTTGAAATCAGCATGTCAAGATCAATAAGAAATGGTATATTTAATTTCTGGTACAAATAACTTTTGAAAATTTGTTGACTAGTGTAATCAGCACTCATAAAGTATTCAAAAAGTCTGCGATTCTATGAGTAGCGTGGGCTTGTTTTGCAGGTTAAGTGGAAGATTGCTCCAAAGAGGAGCAACTAAGAAGTCTAAGATTTTCCTGAATAAGTAAAGCCTTGAAAGGGGTAGAGACTGAAAATGAAAATGTTGCTACAGTAACACATTTAATATTATTTTTTGGTTAATTAATTATTGAGTTATAAATGATAAAAGTAAAGAAAGAAAAAAAGAGTAAATGTGAGGGGTGGGGGGAGGGGGAGAGAATAGATAGCAACAAAACGACACAAATGCAAAGAGTTAGATTTTCCAATTTATCGATTAGTCAATTACTTTTTCTTACCCACGTCAGCGCCTTCTTCTTATCTCTTGTCGCACTGTGGCATGTCACACACACACACAGGACACACGCTGAGGAAACAATGTTTATTGCATTACTAGTCAGTCCTTGTTCGGGAATCCCCAGCGAAAGAGATGTAACGAACGAACAAAATTTTGATTTCATCTGGATAAAGAAACAGGCATTATTACCTACGCCATTGCTTTTTAAAGTGAGGTAGGTATAGACCGAGTAACACATGAAGAACAAATCTGAAGACAGACATGAAAGAGATAAAGAAAACATGCAAGGATCATCAGCTGATGGCACAGGACAAGAGGACTTGGTGCGAGTTATTTGAAGGTCTGTGCTCCTAAGGGGGCAAAAGGGTAATGAATGAATGAATGAATGAATATACTATCATGCAATGTCTCTGTATGACCATATTACGTCCAGGGCCGCATTATCCATTAGGCTAAATAGGATGAAGCTTAGGGGCGTGGAGCTCTTCGGGGGCCACGTGCATAAGTTAAAACAATTATGCTTGCGGATTAGAAAATATATACTTATAAATTATTGCTTGTTAGTTGAAGGTGGGCCCATACACTAAAAAGTCTAGAAGCCCCCATTGGCCTAATTCGGCCCTGATTACGTCCCTGATTATGCATAACAAAATGTTATGAGCTATATTACACTCCCTCTGGTAATCTACTCCTCGCCCCAACCGTTGGGCCTACAACCTTACAAAAATGCTTGACGTTTAGTGTTTTTAACTTTTATTAGCGTTTCATTAGCAGTCTGGGCAGCAAGGAGCCGTGGAGATTGAAAAGATCCATAGTGGCCGCGAACTTAGGCTAAAAGGATCGCTCGTAAACGCAGTGGCGTAGGAAATCGCTGATCAAGATGTCACTAGGGTATAATGGGAACTCTAGCCGAGTGTGGAAGAGCACACTGGAAAAGTTGATTAAGGTGAAAAGGAAATGACCAAAATCTTCATCATTACCCTTCATGTCTACAAGGAACATAGATCTTCAAGAAATTTACCCCAAGTTCTAAATTATTTACTTTAGTTGACTTTTGCATATTTGCTCGACGTTTTTATGGCTTACGTTTCCTTCAGTATAGGGTAACCAACCCCGCACCCAACCCGCCTTAAGTGAATTGTTACCACATGCTTGGTAAGTTATAGTGATACTATTCTTGGTTCCCCTTTCGTTCTCCGGTAAAATACGGGTGAAATTAAAAAAAAAATAAAAAAACCAAGTGGGAAATGCAATAAATGTTTTTTTCTTATATACGTAAGCTGGAAAATAAGAACACATCAAAGCGAAGAACAATAAAACCGTATGAAGGGTTACTTTGTATTATTTTTTAAATTTCTATTATCTTTTAATGAATTAAAATTAGTTCCCTCTGTATTTACTAGTCCGTTTGTCCCTGATGAATATCTTATGGTTGTAGCGTACACCATTTTGTTTTCTTTTAAATATAATGTTGCCTCTTTTTGGCGAGAGGCGCCCTGTTCAACTGTTACGGTATTGTCTCCACTGATCTGCAGTAGTGGTCAAACAATGTCCACACTTAGAGTCTAATGATGAGGGTATTCAAAGGTATCAACCTTCGCTCAATATTACTCTTGGCAGAGATGAAAATAGAAAAATTATGCTTCTATTTAACAGAGCCTCATAAGATTTTCAAGAAAATCAAGCATAACAGCTGAGATCATTTATGCTGTTATGAACTTATTATTCTCCCGCCCCTTCTGTGAGGTAATATATTTCCACCAGCTATTCTGAGCCCCCAGCTGAAGGTGATTCAGCAATTATTAATTTAGAGCTCTCTGTGTTTATGAATTTAAAACAGTATGATTCATACGGGTGCAGACATACAATTCACTCAAGAGTTATCAATCCAACTATAGCTTTAAAGTTACAGATAAACAGGTTTAATAAACACTTATAGGTTACCAATGTCAAATAAATACGTTTTTTTTAATAACAATGAAGCGACGATATTTATCATCATAGGATGATTTAAATTGTGGTGGAACTTATGAAAATGTGTATATGTCTAGTAGTTGCACTGTTATGTTACTTAGCTTCCGGTGTGGTATCGGTTGGCATCAGCTTTAGCCGCTGTTGGTCCCCACAAGTGCCTAGGACTGTAATTCTCTTCAAATGTCAAATATCATGGCAGCAGTATGTCTCATGCATTAATGCTGAGGTAACTGCAAGGGATGTCAAACGTCTTCACGACCCATCTGATGTTGGTGTCTGGCGTCGACTACTTGTAACATGTATCACAAACGTTTACCACAAAATGAAAGGAGTCTAATGTCTCTGCAAAGTCTTGGACAGCGGAAGGCTACATTATATATATATATATATATATATATATATATATATATATATATATATATATATATATATATATATATATATATCTGCTTCTTCTTCCGTCCTTAGCCAAAGACCGACCAAGCAGTCAGAGGCCATCACGCCTTGTGGCGTCTTAAGGGCAACAGCAGATTGATTTTTCTCTGTTGTAGTTTCCCATCACGCCTAGCGGCGTCTTTAGGGCAACAACAAATAGATCCATCTGCCGTTGTTTCCGTAATCGGTGTGACAAGCCAACGGGTGATCAGCCCATTGGGCATATATATATATATATATATATATATATATATATATATATATATATATATATATATATATATATATATATATATATATATATATATATATATATATATATATATATATATATATATATATATATATATATATATATATATTTGTTACGCCACACAGCTATGCGTTCATTAGTGAAACATTGCTGAGCCAAAAGAGAGCAGCGCTATTGAAACCGCACCACTGAATTGATTTATGACGTAAGGTTAAAATATTAGATTACGTAGTTGCGCGTGCATGAGCAGAAGTAAAGGTCACTTTTTGGTCTCTTTCAATTGCGTATTCCTATGTGTCAAGACGTGTATTTTATAAGCTCCTGCATTGAGTGTTCGATGCCAGCAGATTTGTATGCTTATGGACGAATGTTTAAGATATTGCATGCCATGGATTCTTGTGTGAATTGACAGAGAAGTATCAGAAATAATTATTAACATTTTGACGATCTAGTCAAGTTATATTGTCGCGGACGGCTGGACTTAAACGGAAGGGAAAATTCGCCTACCATTCATGTTTTATGATGACCTAGTACACTGACCTATGAAAAACGGCTTGATGTCATTTTATCAGTAAGTGGATCTTCAATATTGTGTTATGTCAATAAATTCAAGAAACGTTAACCAGGAGTGATCTACATTCCTTCGTTGATTTAGCTGTTGTGCGTTCCTTTTGACATTTGCTGAATATATAGAAACCTGATCGACACACCATTAGAATGAACCGCAACAGATATATATGTATGCCAGCATCATATGCCACTGTCATCCAAATTATACACGTCAAAATGCAAATATAAGTGATAAAATGTATTACAAATTTCCACGAAATTTTTTTTTTCGGGCTACCACATACTTGGTGCACAGGAAAAGTCTGAATATTATTAGGCAACTGTTTAAGATGCCGTACCTTTCAGGCGAGTTAGGTGTATAACTTAGAGCACTTGAAGTAGAATCCTAGAACTTAATGCGCAAAGTGATGTCTCTTTGGCCTCTCTCTTCTAATCTTAGAATTCACGTCCAGTTCTATGGCCTGTCTTATATTTGGATCCTAATATTCCGTATTCCTGGCTGTCTATGATTCCTTCTTGATGACATTGGAGGTCAGTGTAGTAGTCTTACAACGCTACAGCATATAAATGAAAATTTTCGCCTACACACCCAGGTTGCTACTGTGAAAAGAGGCCCAACTAGCAGCAGTATATCTTAGCATTTTCGTGCCCAACCTCCCTCTCATCATCAAAGCTTATGATATTGGTTAGGGGTTTATCCCCATCCGTCTCATGTAGAACATTACTACATGACAACATAAGATGGGACTCAATTTCCATATAAGGTCTTGCTTCTTTCGTTTGTATTTGTTATGTTTACAAACTCACTACTTCACAGATGTATCAATTATAATATCTTTCGTGATGTTATTGTCTCGTAATTGTTTATCACAACAAAGTCCATCTGCTGGAAGAATTATATCACTGTCTGTGTCTTAATCTTTACCAAGATAGTTATGCTCCTACAGCCCAGCAAGATCGACCGTGTATTTGGGCAAGTCGTGTTTGCAAATTAGCCCCTAATCAAGTGACAACATGGTTTCGTGTATCTTCACAAGACAAAAAGTCTGGGTTAACAATATGCGAAAAGTCAATGTGGTAACTTCGCTACGAGTCACCGATAACAAAGGCGAAAATAATCACCAGGGAAGGATGGGTGAGAAGTGTGACAAAATGTCGTAAGATAACCTTGACGATGAAAGCGTAAACAGTGAATACTGGAAGAATTAGCATGCAAAAATAGTGGTAGCTAATACTGCTGAAGAGGAGTGAAGACCCCCCCCCCCAAAAAAAAAAAAAAAAGATAACGAACGTATTATGTGACATCAACCTAGACACATGGTCCGTCAGTTATATTAAGGCGCATGTCCAAATATAAAGATCGCAATGGTCCGGTTTTTGCAGACCACTTATTGGACTCTTGTCTTAGTAAGGCTTGCATCTAGTAACCCCTTCCACTCATAGCTGATTATGGGAATGATGCGCCCTTGAGGTTTTAGTCCTCAGCTGCTTTTTTCGCCTAGTGTTCCTTTTGTCGTAGCCTTTTCTTTTCTGCTTGTTGGGAGAGCTTTTTTTTGCCTTACCTGAGGTTGCGCCGTAGGGAGCATTGTAACTTGGTGCGATCAGCAGCTTCGTCTTCCCAGCTTGCACGAAGTTATTTCCAGCACCTTTTTGTCTCTCTTGCACACACCTTTAAACTCAGTTGCAGGCTCCCGGTTGTTCTTTTGTCATCAGCTAGTTGTCCGTAGAAAATAACTTTGAGGATATCAGCCGTCTTCCTTGCTACGGACTTGGCCAAGCCAGCTACGTCTGCGCTGTCGAAGTAGTGTATACAAGCTTTAAAGGCTAGCACGTGGCAGCACCTCGATATTTGTCACTTTGTCCTTCTTCGAAATACTAAGGATGTGGCGTTAACACCGTTGATGGAAGGTAGTTTTCTCATCATCACATAGGATTACAGAAAGTGTAAAGTAATCATTAGCAATTTCTGAGTATGTGCCTGTGAAGAAGGCTTGGATGCAAAATAACAATCAACATTATGAACTTGTCACAGCGTTATTTCGAAGTGCATCTTATGTATTGTGGTCGGCGATAGGGCACTCGGAAAAGCCGAGTTTAGCCGAACTGGTGTGTCATGTGACTACCGGAAGTCGGGGGAAAAGGCGCAAAATTAGGGAGTGAGAAACTAGCCTTTGTCCAGGGAGGACGTATATTTTCCCTTTTGCCAGCGATATCGCTGTGTGGTTGATATTGTCTACTGTAAACTGAGTGCCTGCCATATTCACGGACCTTGGAGATAATTACGTTGTACTTCTAGAACATTGTAAGGTTTAGATCGAATTATCTACAGGCCGTAGTTTGATAATAGGTCGATGATTTTCGAGTGTGTCATTTTCATAGTTTTGCCACTCAGGTGAGCGAGACTCAGAGTAGTAATTTTGTATAATTCTTACCTTCATGTTTGAAGGCGATAGTTTAAGCTGTTAAGGCATGTTTACAGTGGTTTTCACATTATTGTATCTGATGCGACAACCCACAAAAGCCAGATCCAAACCTCAGAAATGAGGTATCTGAGGAAAGTGGTTGAAGTAACAAGAAGAGACATGGTCCGCAACCAGACGATACGTCAAGGCCTGAAATCCCATCCGCTGCAGACCCAAATAGAACAGTCCCAACTAAGATGGTTTGGCCATGTCTGCAGAATGGGAGAAGATCGGCTACCACGACAAGCATGGGAAACAAAGAGCCAGGGATCCAGACCTCCAGGACGACCCAGAGTTCGCTGGGAGGACAACATTAGACAATCTTTGAAGGACCGATGACTAGAATGGAACCAGGCCAGGAAGAAGACAGCTGATAGAATGGTCTGGCGCTCTCTCTTCCAAACCTCTACACTTCACGGTAGAAGGGGAACGACTAAGTAAGTAAGTAAGTATCTGATGCGTTTGATGGCCGTGTGAGGCCTTATTGTGTGTATAAAGTAATAAAGGGAAGTACCTGTTAAAGGCGTTTATTTCTTATGTCAGCCATTGTTGTGTGGTGATACTCTTGGAAGAACGAGCCTTTATTTGTTATTATAAATCCACATTGCAGTGGTGTAACAAGTGGAGTGTTCTCCACGGTAAGGGTTCCTGACAGAACTCGACTATATTTATAAAGAAATTTGAATATGAGATATCACAAATGACAAGATTCAAATTTTGACAAAAGCCACCAAACTAATAAATTAATTTGGTCCTACCAAATATCTAAATATTAAACGCATGGCAAAAGTGCAGATAAAGGTATTGAAATCATAAGTAAATGTTGAGGCACAAAGCATCTTCAAAATAATACGTCGTCTTAGTACTGCTTTAATCTATTTCTACTCTTGACCAAAATTGACCTGAGGTCATAAATCGGCAGAAAATAGTTAAATCTATCATCCTACACAATATCTTACAGTTAACAATTTGGATCATCATGAACAGTTTCATGTTAATGTGATATATCCATCTTTTCAACTAGTAACCCAAAAGCTTTGAACGTGTTTTTCTCAAAACAAGCTGAAGTGGAGATGGAATAAAGTAGTACTGTGGCGACAGAAAGAAGACATAAAATGACGGTACCAAGAAGAATAAGAAATAGCCAAGAATAATACAAAAGTTAGCAGTCTTTTAATCTGCCTGGATAAAACATTTAGGAACGAGGAAGATATCAGGTGAATAAAAACAGGTGGCGTACACAAAACTGGGACAAAGAACAAAGAAATTACCTATGTTTTTATCACAAAGTCTTCAGCGTGGACCAAAACAAAAAAACACACACACAGCTAGCAGGAAAAAAAGTGCCGAGAACTAATTTAAATACATAAAAATTAACTGAAGGAGGAACTAAAGAAGTAGAAACAGAGCAGAAGAAAGAAGAAATCGATGAGAAAGAAGAAAGAAAGAAAGAAAAAAAATATGAATAAGCATAAGACTTGCACGTGTGTTACCGCGGGTCGAAAGGGAAGTTAAGAATAGTAAAACTGTACCCTGCCATCTATGTCGTAAGAGGCGACTCAAGAAGGTTTGGCATGGAGTCTATTTCACCATCCTGTAGATACTAACCCGCACAATTTTTTTGTTTTCAATAACAGCAATGACAGGCAAGAGGTGAGAAGATACGCAAAATGAGGAAAAATGCTGATAGCAGTTCAAGTACGTCCTTCATCTGGAATCTCAAGGGTAAAACAGAAAAGAGGAATTGAAATACACACATAGAAATGAGATTGAAAGGGACATGAAAAGAAGTATAAAACTGATAACACAGGACAAGCAGACGTGGCATGACCTTGTGGAAGGCCCATGTTCCTTTGTAAGCTGAGGTGTACTGAATTATTGAAAAAGACTGGCATATACGCGTGCTTCACCCGTGTAGGTCCCTGGGGTTCTGAAGAGACAAAGAATAGGATTACTGCCCCTGCAAGCATTTCGTACAAGGTTACTAACACGAGGTTGCGCGTGGGGATGGCAAACCTCATCATGTAAAACATATTACCACAGAAACCACTGCTGCAACAGTTTATGGCTGCTTGGCCTAGTCTTCCTTCAAGGTCATCAGCTACAGTGGTGGCTCCAGTCTCTTTAAGGAGCGCAAAGGACAAGATATGCGCATACATATCCTCTTCCCCCCCCCCCCCCCCCCCCCCCCCCCCCCCCAAAAAAAAAAAAAAAAAAAACAGCAACAACAAAAAAGGTTCATAATTTTCTTCCGAGAATATGGCTAAGAGGTTCATGCTTTATTATTATTATTTTTTTTTAACTTTTGGCCAAAAAATTGGACCCTGAGGCCAAGCAATTATTTACTGTGTCAAACAATTTGTCAAAAGCTTCTCTGTCGAGCTGGGTAAATAACACAAATGATATGCGAGCTCAATCCCTAGCCAAATATCGCAATCGCCCACGTCTCCTATTTAGGTCCTCGCCAAGTTTCGAATATTACTTTGTAAACAACACGATACACATAGTGTGTAAAAAAACGAAACGGAATTTTTACGCAAGAACAGCGTAATAGAAATAGTGAATTTTCCATTGAAACCTGCTCTTGTCATGTGTATTCTTATTATATCATTCTCTGTTCTTCCAGCTTTGTCTATGATGCTGCCCTCGATAACAGTTGGAGTCCACATCTTGTAGGTATAGATCAGAGGTCGGCTACCCAGGAGCTTTTGAGATCTACTTTAATAACATTGAGCCCTCTAAGGATCTACTAACTATATATATATATAGTGCAGTCCGGATATGCGGAACTGTATAAAGCCGAGTTTCTGTTAATTTGAAGCATTTTTGGAGGTGCCGAGAAAAAGTCTTCTTTATTAGAAACTCTTTATAAGCAGAATTTCGGATAAGCCGAAGTATTTTAGATGGCCCAAGTGACTTCCGCTTATTCGGAATGCACTGTCGTGTGTGTGCGTGTGTGCGTGTGTGCGTGTGTGTGTGTGTGTGTGTGTGTGTGTGTGTGTGTGTGTGTGTGTGTGTGTGTGTGTGTGTGTGTGTGTGTGTGTGTGTGTGTGTGTGTGTGTGTGTGTGTGTGTGTGTGTGTGTGAGACATGTATTTTAAACCGGGGGAGGGGGAAATGATACATAACAAAGAAGAGATATCGTAAAGATCTCGTTACTATCTCATGCACAGTGTTGCCACAGCTGGGTATTTTTTTTTACTAGATCTGGGTTTTCTGGCTTCCGTCTGGGTATCTGGGTATATTTTTTCAAAATCTGCATTAATATGGGCATATTTGACAATTGGCATTTACAATGTATGTATATTCTCACAATGATCAATCTTTCACAGAACTAAGGATCTTTTATATTTGGGCATGCGCCCTAATATAACCGACTAGGTTGAATGGGACGCGCCTCGCCAAAACGAGGCCAAATTTGATTTTTTTTTTTTTTGTTATGTATATTCTGTGCACTGAGCATTATACATTATATTTAATATTATAATTAAATGTAAAAAATTATGCTATATATTTTTTTATTTCACTTAAATTTAACTCTTGTTTTTAACCACATCAATGACGTTGTTTTTTGACTCGTTTACATCAACTATCTATTTACTGTTATTCTGTTAATGGCTGTCATCTACAATACTCAGTCATTTTTGCGATGTGTTTTAAAGTATTTTTTTTAAATTTTAGACTTAAGCAGATAAACAGCATATTTGTTTTTTTTTTTTTTTGGTTATTATAAGATTATAAAATAAGCGATGATAAAGGTACGCTAGATAGTTGTAGCAGCATGACGACACACACGCCACCGCGTAAAAAAAGTGAAGCCATGGTATCAGCAGGCTTTTTGTGCGGAATGGCTAACAGACAGCAAACTGAAGGATTGGATAAAGCCGGACTCTGACAATCGCTATGCTGCAATTTGTACGGTCTGTTCCTGTACATTAACTAATGCCAACAAAACAGCTTTATTGACACATAAAAGCACACAGAAGCACATGAAAAACTTGGAAGCCAAAAGCAAAACTCTGAACATTAACAAGTTTTTCATCAAACCAAAAGAGCCCTGTCTCCAAGACAGAATTGCTAACGCGGAGATACTGTTGTCAGCTTTCATGGCAGAACATAATACTCCGTTTTCGCAAGCTGATCATTTGATTGATGTTGCAAGCAGATGTTTCCAAACAGCACAATTGCTCACAAAATGTCACTGAAGTGCACCAAGGCTGCCTATGTGATGCAGTACGGCATTGCTCATTTTGAGCGGCTTGAAGTTATAAACATTTGCAGAAATCATTAATTTTCTATAATTGTTGATGAGAGTACTGATGTCTCTACGAATCGCATGTTGGCAGTCGTGCGATTCTGTGACACGAAAACAAGAAAAGTAGTTGATTCACTGTTAGACCTCATTGAGGTGGAGGATGGGGCTGGTCTTGGCATGTTTACAGCTGTTAAGAAATTGTTGAGCACGCATGCAATCCCCCTTAGTAACGTCATTGGTTTTGCTGCAGACAACTGTGCCACTATGATGGGGACTGTAAGATGTTTACAGGCACAGCTGAAGAAAGAGATTCCACATGTCTTTGTTCTCGGCTATGTTTGTCATTCATTTGCACTTTGTGCAAATGCTGCCAGCAACTACCTACCATCTTGGCTTGAAATTTTCATAAAGAATGTCTGCTTCTATTTTTCGCTTAGTAGTAAAAGAAATCTCCAGTTCTAGTTAATACAAGATGTAGTTCAGGCCCAGAAACATAAAGTGTTGAAGCTGTGTGAAACACGCTGGCATTTGCAGTGAAGGAGTCTTTGAGAGGATCCTTGAGTAATGGGATGCTCTGCACTTGTATTTCCAAGCCGAAGCTTCAGTTGACAACGTCGACGGTGCGGGGCAAATCCTGCAGACGATGAACACTGTTGGCATGAAACACATGCTTCTATTTGTCGGCTACATACTGGGTAAAGTTAACGCCATTAACATCGAATTCCAGTCCGAGAACTTCCGTCTTCACAAAGTGTGCACGAGTGTAACAAGAGAGTATCGTTTTCTTCTCAGTATGTTTATTAGGCAGGAAGTAATGCAGCATGAGCATCACACTCTTGCCGACATTGATCCTTTGGATGTACAGGTGCACAAGAAACTGAATTACATTGATCTAGGTGGACGATGTGAAGAGCAGTTAATGCGACAACCGTTAGAAGATAAAGAAGTCCAGTTTCGCAAGGATGTATTGGCATACCTGATTGAACTGAGTACTCAAATACGACGCAGATTCCCACTTGGACAAATCAGTGTTCTGGCGCAAATGCAGCTGTTGGATCCAAAGCAAGCTCTCGAGATCAATAAACCTTCTGTCATTCCATTAGCAGCGCAGTTCCCAACAGTTGTTTGAGAAGAGAGCATTGATCGTCTGTCTGATCAATGGCGAGAACTGGCTTCGTACCGAAAAGATCTTGGACATCTAGTGGATGAGGATCCGCCCGCATTCTTGCTGGCACTGCAACAAGTAACATTTGTTAATAACCAGAAAAAAATTGATGTTTTGGCTGACCTCATGAGTCGAAAGAGTGTTTTCGAAGGTTAACTTAGTTAAAACTAAACAAACCAACAAGCTTTTGTGTTAAACAGTTTCCAATCGAATACTAGCCAAGCAAGCAGTTGCCAAAGATGGAGTCTGTCATAAGTTTAATCCTAGTAAAAGCGTGGTTGAAGATGTGCGTGAATGTAGTAAAATCTGCGAGAATAATCGCTCATTTCAGTAAGATTTTAGTCATAAAATGATAATAAATAAAACAGCCCTAATGTATCTGACAGTGATGCTCTCACACGCCAGCAACGCTGCCTTTTGTGCAGTGCTAAAGCCTATAGAACGATTCCACGGTAAAAATCTAACACGCGTTTTAGTTTCGGTTTCGAAAACATACTACCAACATTTAACATTTTGCCAGATCTGCTGCATACATTTTGCAGCCTAGACTTACAATTAACGATTTTGCGGAAGTGTGCCGCAGAATAACTATCTGAATTAACGTATTCTGTCAACTTTAACGCTGGTAATAAGTAGTAATCATTACATCTTTTGGTAGTGTTACACGATACAATACAAATTATTAACGCCAATTCTTAACCCGCCACGTAAACACCCCGCTTCGTTTGATAGTCCGCCATGCATATATACACGCTGGCACAAAGCCAACAGAAGCAAAACACGCAGACAAATTTTATTGCCTCCTCGCGGTAATGTTTCTGACGTCACAAAAACAACTTAGTTATTTGAAAAATACATGCTAGCGAGAGGGGAAGATGGCCGTCTGGTGTAAAATATTTATTTGACGATGACCGGTGACAAAATTGACAATCTAAAACCATAATGAAACTGAACATAAAAAATATATGGTAGTATAGCTTAGAATTCACTGAGCAAGAATGTGTTTTAAATAATATGATAGTCCCAGTATTACCCAAATTGTTGAGAAAATACTAAATGTCTACGAACGCACGACCAGACAGACTGTTGTTCCTGCTTGTTTTTTTTCTTAACGTTAGTGGGGACACCGGCTTAGAAGGGAGGCATGGAGGTAAATTCAAATTAGCTTGGGTAACAAGAGTATAGGAGGAGAGGGGAGCGGTAGGAAAATTGTTACCAAAAACCAACATCGTTTTGCATTGGCATAACTAAAGCAGGCTGGTCAATCGACTACCAGACGCAGAGTATGTTTGGAATTATTTTTGTTTTTCAAAAACTGCATTTGAATTCTGGTAGTCGCAAGCTTTCGATTGGCCAGTGCTACTAAATATTAGCAAAAAGCTTTCACTATTCATTGCCAGTTGAACTTTATTTTTTATTCAGATACGCTGAGAACAGCTGTGATAAATTTAAAAAGTAAATTAAATAACTATATGAGTATTTCACAGTCTGGACGGAGCAGAAGAAACTGAGGCCATTTCTTTGCAAAGTCAGCGTCATTTGTTTATATTTCTTGATTTGTGGTAAGAATGCTTTATGAATTTAATATGTTTAATCCCATTACCAAAGTTAGATACTGCTATTGGGAAAAAGTGAAGGACGTGCCGGAGCAGACATTGTTGAGTCCTCACGTTGAAATGTATCTAACTAATGTATGTTGTCATGATTATGTTTGAATATTATTGTATTAGAGTATATTAGTAAGCCTCCGTGTTCCATGAACACTGTTCAACATGCCTGAATCGTTTATATTTAAAAAGAAAAAGATGAGAAAAATATATAAAAGGAAATGTGGTTACCCCACATTATATTATTGAGGGAAACTATGTAAACGTACAGTGGCGTATCTGCCATAGGGACCTGAGGGGTGGTCACAGCAAGGTGGGAGTCATGAAAAATTAGGGGATGAGTGCACCTGAAATGCACGCGAGGCTGACCCCATACCCACGTATGAAATTAAATAAAAGAATAAGTGATCAGATGTAAAAGGCCAGGCTGTCCTTTTGTTGCAGAGGTTTCGTTTCCTGTTGCCAGCTGGTGACAGGAAACCTGAGGAGTGACGATAACGCCAAGAGGTCTCCTACACTTTACGTATGCTGTCAAGAGATAACAGCAGGAGCTTGGGCGTGTGAAGTGATATCGATATTTTTGCAACTACACAATATCTTATCTTTGAACAAGAAACCCCAGGTCATATGTTAAGGACCTGGGTACATCTGACAGTTTCGTGTTAAATAAACACTATTATTTCAAGTCATACTCTGGACTTTTGTGGGGTATGATGACATTACAGCCCCTCATACACAGTGACTCTCCCTCTTAGAAGAATATAGTGTAAACTGTGAACATTCCAACAGGAAAGACTTTTATTAACATTGTAGTTATTTGGGCAGATTGTCCACACACAATTTTAGTTAATCTTTTATGTAAACTATCTTGTCCTCATTTTCAAAGACCTGTCCAAACGATATGACTGGACAGGCAAAATAAATTGTACAAAAAAATTAATTTAAAGAAAAACTTAACCACTGGTTTTATTCACTTCCTCATAGAAACTTAACTCTTTCAGTCCCAAGCAAAAAAGTTGGTTTGGCCCAAGCAAAAATGGCCACCCCGGTGCATTTTTAAATAAATATCTCAAAACAGAAACACGTTCACTCTTAAACACATGCGGTATTTAAAAGAATGTACTTGCAGTCGGAAATGATGTTTTGGGTGGTTTGTGGGTAGTTATAATTAGAAACAGTCTTAAACAGAGGCACATATACTAAACGCTTTAGAAAGTTGATTGGGCCAAGCGCGTCTAACCCCTGAGGATATATAAAGTCGATTGGGACTTAAAGAGTTAAAGTGTTTTTGTGTTGTGTACCATCAGTTCATTTCTCCCCTAGACACTAGGTACATCATACACCAGACACTAGAGCCGAAATAGTGACCGTGTGAGATCTAGGGAGGTAGCGTTAGGTTCCTTGCACATAATTCATCATCATCATTTATAGAGTCAGGAACCTACATGTGCTTGACCTCACACGGTAAATACATACACGGATTTCATTCTTTTAGGATACCATCATAACCTCCCCAGCAAAATCTAACTTTGCTACAGTGAAGGACGTTGTCGGCAGAGATATGCAAAGATTTTTGGAACTCCACAATCAAGATTCCACGTTGTCAATTCATGCATATGATCTTGACGAAGGAGAAGATGTCGACATGTATGCCGAGTCGCTGACAAGTGACAATGTTCAACAGTAACAAGTTACAACTAACATTTTATATTTGATTTGAGGAACATTTTGTTAATGTAACTACTGTAAGTATATTACTGTTCAAATATCTCATTTTCAAGAGTTCATATATTGGGTATTAATAAAATCATTTTTATATATGTAATTGTGAATTTTTGGTAATAAAAAATAAAATAAAAATGAAGAAATAAATAAAAATTAGTAGCACACAGCTTATTTGTGCTAAAGTTGCACTAAAAGATTGTGTAAGCATGTATATCCCGCGATTTGAGGCATAAAATAATCTGGGTATTTCAAGGTTTATTTAAGACGAAAATCTGTGTTTATCTCTAGAACTTGAGTGGCAACCTTGCTCATGCAGTACACGAATACAGTTTATATAGTAGCCAGCTCGAGAGATTTCATTGGGAACACGGAAAAAGTACTTTTGATCTCGGGGATTCCGCGATTTTAAATGCCGCGGGCAGTGTTGCCACAGCTGGGTATTTTTTTTACTAGATCCGGGTTTTTTGGCTTCCGTCTGGGTATCTGGGTAATTTTCCCCCAAATCTGCATTAATCTGGGTATATTTGACAATTGGCATTTACAGTGTATGAATATTCTGTGCACTTCATGTTTACAGCTGTTAATAAATTGTTGAGCACGCATGCAATCCCGCTTAGTAACGTCATTGGTTTTGATGCATACAATTGTGCCACTATGATGGGGACTGCAAGTGATATACAGGCACAGCTGAAGAGAGAGAGATTCCACATGTCTTTGTTCTCGGAAGAGAGCCTTGATTGTCTGTCTGATCAATGGTGAGAACTGGCATCGTACCGAAAAGATCTTGGACATCTGGTAATGAGGATCCGGCCGCATTCTGGCTGGGACTGCAACAAGTAACAGATGCTAATAACCAGAAGAAATTTGATGTTTTGGCTGACCTCATGTGCACGCTTATGGCACTACCTCACTCCTCAGCATGCGTCGAAAGAGTATTTTCGAAGGTTAACTTAGTTAAAACTAAACAAACCAACAAGCTTTCGTGTTAAACTGTTTCCAATCGAATACTAGCCAAGCATGCAGTTGCCAATTATGGAGTCTGTCATAAGTTTAATCCTAGTAAAAGCGTGGTTGAAGGACGCCGTCGGCAGAGATATGCAAAGATTTTAGAACTCCACAATCAAGATTCCACGTCAATTCATGCATATGATCTTGACAAAGGAGAAGTTGTCGACATGGATGCCGAGTCGCTGACAAGTGACAAATTTTCAACAGTAACAAGTAACTAACATTTTATATTTGATTTGATGAACATTTTGTTACTGTACCTGTCGTAATTTTTTATCTGAGAGAGTTCTGATGGATATTGGTCCTTTTAGAGTGTAGAATGATAGTGAAGGCTCTGTGAGAATAAGGATTTAGGAAAGTGAGGTAGTAGATTCACAAGGGCTGGGGAAGAGTAAGGACAGTCTCTTATTACGACAATATTTGTCTCTCAAAACTATTCCTACCACTCTTCTGAACAAACAGCTGTTTGTCAGTTCCAGTCGCTCATGCGCACACACCGATTTGGTGATTCTGACGCACAACGTACATGAATACACACTACGATAACAAAATATGGGAAATGTTTGGGTTTTGGGCCAGCCGACACCAAATGCTAATAAAGTTTTTAATACTTTTATTATCATAAAATCAAGTCACAAGTAATTATCAATTTACAGTCAGAAATCATGGGTTACAAAATACAAAATGACAGGGGATAGGGGGGGGGGGGGGGGTGGGGGAGAAAGATCCAATGCACCTTTTCCCGCTTGTATTTATTAACAGAAAAGACCCGGTCCCAAGGACGAGAAAGGGGGGGGGGTGTGATGATCAGAGATAGGCAATTTAACCCAATGGTAAATTTATTACTCTGAGTCAAGGGGGTTACAGTAATAAGGGGTAAAAGAAAAGCTAGGGGTCATCAAATGTTTTCCTTTAATCAACCAATTTTCCCGGGAGGGGGGAATGCTCACAGTTAAATAATCCCGCTAGGAGAAATCCCGTACAATTAATACAGTACACCTTAATACTAGGTTGAACTAATTATAAGGGTAAAAAGATTAAATCTCCTTTTTCATTATAAAAAAAAAACACGCTTGGCTGGCCAGCACACAGTCACACACACACAGACTTACCAAATGGTGAATTCTGGCACTTCATAGGAAATACATAAAAAAACAGCACTAAACCTTGTCTTAGGTAAAAGTATTTTCTTCCGTGTACAGCCCCAGATTAGCGGGTTGTTGGGAAGTCAGGTATTGGTAGTACCTCTGGTGAAGGAGCTGTCATGCCCTTTTCATGGCAGCTCGGCCACCTTTGGTCCAAACCTGGCATCCAGCTTGTGGTGAAGTGGGATGTTATAGATATTTATAAGGGACTTAGTGTACTGACTGAGATCAGCTGTGAAGGTATATATATATCTAATAAGAGTAGTATATTATATATATAACCTTACTTGCTGCCACATATCTATATATCTCAGTCAGAATTATTCTGGAATAGTGTGGTGACTACGTTTTGTGTCTAGGGTATGTGTATGGTGAAGTGTAAGTCACAACAACAGACAGATAAACAATTTAATTTAATCCACTACTCTTGACAACACTGTGACACTCACACACATATAACACTCTACAAAGATATCTTAAAAGAGTCACTGATGAACTTTCAAATAACAATATGTATTCATTACTGGCATGAATGAATATGTGTCCTGATTCAACTACAAGGGAACCAGGAATCACAATCAATTTAAAGTACAAGTTATGTACAGAATGTATTTAATATGAATATTGTAGTGACATATATTATTACCAATGTTCTATGTGTGTCAATTGTGTAGTGGTAAAATGAGGTAATACTGGTTTTGTTTTGTTCAAGCTCTGTTGGTATTTGTCATCATGACTTCAATAGTTTGTCTTTAGGGACCATTATTGTAGATGTTCACAGTTCCTGATTTTAAGACAAGTAAATTCCCCTCTTAATGTTAATTTTAAAAAATCAGTTCAAGATGAGGGGACATAATGTTGAGCTCAGCTGGCCAATTCTGCTTATCTTGAGTGATGGCGGCAGGAGAGGACTCCTCTGCTCGAATTCTCTTCTGGGCTCTGGAGACACCTCACTGATAGCTAAAAGGACCAAGGAGTATGCTGTCCGACACTGGATTCAGCAAATCTCTGACCAGATGCTGCTCACTACCATCAAGACCACTGTCCCTGAAATCAAGAAGGATGTACCTTCTACTTCATAACTAATTTATATTCTCTTTTACACTGATCACAATACAGCACAAACATTGCGTTCAGAGCGTTAGGCCAACAGTCAGCTTCATTTGAAATACTTTATTCCAGTATTACCCTTCTTAATGGTTACTACGCCTCTGCACTTCCAGCATTATTTCTTTCTAGTCCATCATCCAGGTGTCAGTGTACTACTTGGCCATTCCATGCCGTTTTACTTCTCTCCGACACCCTCTGTTCAGGCTGGAGCATTATAGGCTTTACCTCACGTTTGCCACTGAACTACACATATATATATACAGGCATAAATCAACAATTCACATTCAATTTTTCATTAAAAGATACTGAATGGTTCAAGCTTACCACAATTTCATGGAAATAAACACAGATACGTTGATTAGCAATGAATTCTGGCACAAACTGGCACAAATTCCGTTCTGCCTATGTTCCAGGCTTTTATTTTAGCAAAAATGTGAGCTGGCTTCAACGTACTGTCGCTTTATCAAGCTTATTTGAATTAGTGGTCTCGAACTAACGCTCCCAAGTGTGTATATCAGCGAGACTGGCCAATGAGCCACGTTTCGACAAGTGTTTGAAAAAATGTTATCTTTTCCCGTCTCCCCTAACAACCAAGATAGTATTTATAACCCGACCAATCGTGGTTAGGCTTTCATTTGTTGCGCTCCAATCAATTTGGAGTTTACATGGTAGGCTATTTATGTAACGTAAGGTTTTTTCAAACACGTTATAAAAAAAATTTTATGAGCAGAAATGATTTTATGCTGTCAGGCACCCCCAATATTTTATTTTGGGTATAATTTATTAATTCCTGGACTATTTGCGTAACGTTTTACATATTATTTGTCAGCAAACCCTAAGGAACCCAAAAATACTAATTTAAAGGAGCTACGTGGCTGCGTTCAAAATATGCAATTTCTTCTATCTCCTGTTTAGAAGATGTGCTGTCTGGGTACTGTTATGTGTTCAAACGTAAACCCATATAATGTTGTCTTTTCTAATAAGAGTCTGTTATGATTTATAAACCTAACTCTGGGAAAGGGTAGTGTATTTTATCACTGTCCGTCTGAAAAAAAATTAGTGCATGTAGACTTACACGCGTGATGGTAGTAATTGTGTATCGCGCGAAGCGGGTTTAGTGTTCGGCTTTCTGCCTCTCCCTTCTCTTTTTATCCCTTTAGTCCATCTGTTCGTTCGTTTTGGTAACGCAGTATAATTAATGTTAGGGTTAATTTAGGTCATTACGCAGTACGTCTCAATGCTTTTCCAAGAAATACAGCACACGTTTCATTGAAGAAGGCGGGTAATAATACAGTAAGCTTTACTATCAACGTGAAAGCGTTACAATTTGCAGACGAAGCAGAAAACAAGGGGGATTTCGAGTACATTCTTTGGGACAGCACTGTCATTTTACCATTGCTCTTCTCTTTATTAATTTTATTTGTTAGGCTTCATATTTACCTAATAATTTATATATGTGGATTAGAATATTTCATGACACTTTCCCTCTTAAAACAGACATTATATGTCAGTCCTTTATTCTATATACACATAGAGAAATTTATTATTATTTCTGGGGTTTACGGTGATTCTCATCACACGGATGGCGGCTCAAAAAACCCGCTCCCAGAAATGTTTTTTCCAGATATATATTCAATGCTAAAATTATATGGAGCCAGAAGCAAAGACCATCGGAGTAACCTAGAGTTCTCATGCTTAGCCTGTGCTAAAAACGATAAAGGTTTGTGGTCAGTTTGCAACTTAAATGCCTTCCCATATAGATAAATATTGAATTTCTTTATTGCCCATATTACTGCAAGACATTCTTTTTCGCTAGTTGAGTAGTTGATTTCAGCTTTATTCAACTTTCTGCTAGCATATGCCACTGGGCTTAATTCCCCATCCAATGCATCTGATTTCTGTAGTAAAGTTGCACCTAGCCCAATATTACTTGCATCCGTCCTTACTATGAATTCTTGACTTAAGTCAGGTAATTTCAAAATGGGTTTACTTGTGAGCTTTTCCTTCAATTCTTGGTAAGTCATTTCACATTGTGGTGTCCATGTAATGCGATCTGGAAGTCCTTTACGTGTCAATTCAGTTAAAGGTGCACATATGGAATTAAAGTTTTTGATATACTTCTGGTAGAAACCACATAATGAGACAAAGGATCTCACGTCCTTCTTGGTTTGTGGTCTCGGGGCTTTCTGTAGTTTCTCTAAATTCTTTGGGTCAGGGGTCATGTTTCCCTGATAAACTGTGTGTCCCAAAAATTCCAATTCTTTACATCCAACGCAACATTTGGTTGGACGGGCTGTTAAATTTGCCTCCCTAAGTCGATCAAACAGCATGTTCAGAGAGTCAATGTGTTCCTCAAATGTTTCTGTTGCTATAAGGATATCATCCATAAAATTTGTTTACAGGGATTATTCAGAGGATCCAATAATTTTCTCATCATTCTAGAGAAGACACTAGGCGCATTCTTCAATCCAAATGGCAATCTATTAAACTCATAGTGTCCTTCTGAGGTACTAAAAAGCTAGGTATGGTCTAACCTCAGGCTTTACTGGAATCTGATAGTATCCTTTACTCAGATCCACTTTTGAGAAATATTTAGCTTTATTTAGTCTGGCAAACAGCTGATTTGTATCCGGCAATGGATCCACCTGTCCTTCTGTAATAGCATTCAGTCTCCTGTAATCTATACAGAGTCTATGTTCTCCAGAGGGCTTCCTTAAAAGTACAACACCGGAACTATACGAAGACTCACTGTGCGAAATAATTCCTTCCTTCAACAGATAGTCTATCTCTTCCTTCAAAGCTTTTTCCTTAGCAAACGGAATCGAATATGGTTTCATACAGACAGGTGTGGAGTCTATTAATTTCATATCATATTCCAATAGGTTTGTATGCCCTGGTCGGTCTGTTAACACCTCTGCATGATTATTTAGAACCTGTTGCACTCTCTCTTTCTGAGTTTTCGTTAAATGTGTACTGATTTTCACCTGTGCTGCTGTCTCACAGGGGTGTGATGGATATTCAAATGATGAAAGTGGTTCCTTTTTCATCTCCATGGCGATGGACAAGGTCAACAAGTGTGTCTCTTCCTGATGTTCTCTTTCCAAATATTTCTTCAGGAGATTCACATGATAGATTTTTTCTTTCCCCTTCTTATCTATCTTATAATTTGTTCTAGACACCTTCTCTAGAACTGTATATGGACCCTGCCATCCAATTTGTAACTTATTCTGACTCCCGGGCAAAAGAAGCAGTACCTTCTCTCCCACAGCCAAATTTCTGTCTTTCGCCTTCCTGTTATAATAGGCAGCATGTTTCTTCCTGGCTTGTTTCAAATTTTCATTGGCAAGTTTCCAGCCAGTTTTTAACCGAGTGGTCAGCTCATTCACATACTGGTATGAAGATGTAATGTTTTCCTCTGCCTTTTCATCAGTCCACGTTCTTAACAAAGCTACATATGGACCTTTAATTGTGTGGACCTATTTGTCCATGCACCGGTATGGTCTCTTCCACTTGAAGCTTTATAGTGATGATTTTTCCTCCCAGAATTATCATTCACAAAACGACCGCTACCAATTTTTCTTTTGGGGCTGTCTCCCCTCTTAAAATTCTTGATGAGAGATTTCCTCTCTACATCCTCTTCCTCCAGTTTGTTTAAGTCCGATTGAGGGATTTTCGGCTTATCCTGGGGTAAGACATCTCTTTGCACTCTCCGCATAGTGGCCATTGTAAAACAGTTAAGTGAAGCTTGTCCGTGAAAAGGGGCTTCCCATTCCATTTGGTCCACTTTATCAAATCTATATTTCTTTCTATTATCAGGCCTGATTTTGCCCCATGGCGTGTCCAGGTCCTGATCCATGTTCCCACTTGTGGGTGTTCCCTCATGTGCTATGCTACACCTTTCTACAAAATTTTCAATGTCCCATCTTGCTTTGGGCCAATAATAATTGTGAGCCACCTTTTGAATGAGGGTACCTATTTTCTCATGGTCCCCATCTGGTTTCACATGTAGGCTCCTTATTAAGTCTGTCCTATATCTTTTTGGAAGAACCAGCTGTCCGTGACCATGGGATCTAGTTCCGGCCTTCCTATACATCAACTTGTTTTTCATGTAAAAATCTCCCTTGCCTGGAGTTGTATGACAAGTTGACAATTTTCTGAAACAAGGCTTGAGTGTTTTATCCCCAGCCTGTGCCTTCCTCATCTCTTCTGGAGTGGTATCTAACATAATATCCTCCTCCTGTCTTGAGGTCGACCTGACCTGAAGGGTTGCCATATACACAGGTTTCCTTCTGCAACGGTCAGTGTCATGATTGTCCATCTGACAATTTTTACACCACCTTTTTCCTTGGTTGAAAGATTTTCTTTCATCATATTTCCTTTCATCGAATTGTGGGAATTTATTTTTATTGTCATACCGTGGCCTATCAAATTGGTGCTTACCTTTATTTTGATCCTAAGGATCAAATTTATTAAAGTTCTGTGGTGCCCTAAAGTTGTCCACCTGTTTCTTTTTATTACCTGTTACCTCTGCTTGAGCTGCTTGATACCTTTCAGCAACATTTAGCAACTCACCCAGCCTCTCTGCACCTTGTTCCATGAGAAACTTTCTCAGGTCTGGAGCCATGGACTCTCTTAGTTGCTCTATAAGGACCATTTCCTTAAGAGCTTGGGTTTTCCCCAGAGAAGTCCATTTCTCCAAGTATGTCTCTATTCGTGCAGAGAACTGGTGATAGGTTTCACCTGACAGTAGTTTAGCATTCCTAAATTTTTTTCCTGTAAAACTCTGCATTCTTTTCATACCTTAACAAAAGAGCCTGCTTTAGCATGTCATAATTTTCCTGATCACCTCTGCTCATTTTTGCAAAAACTTCATAAGCTGCCCCACGAAGTCCCTGAGATAACTTTAAGCTCCACCTTTCTCTCTCAAACCCATACGTGGTAGCTAATAGTTCGTACCTATTTATATAGCTCTCAATATCATCGTCTTTCTCAACAAAATGATCTAAATGAAAATTCATAGCTGAGATTGAGGCTCCTTGAGTAACCGTAGCATCAGAGGCAAAAGGACTGGCACCATTTTCAGGAGCATGGCCTTGAAACTCAAACTCCCTTAGTCGTAACTCATGTTCCCTTTGTAATCTCTTCTCCTCCTTTTCTGCTTCCCTCTCTGCAGCTAATCTCTTCTCTTCTCTTTCTGCAGCTAATCGTTTGTCTTCTCTTTCTGCCTCCAATTTCTTAGCCTCAGCCTCAATCTGCAACCTCTTAGTCTCAGCCTCAGCTTCAATCTGCAACCTCTTAGTCTCAGCCTCAGCTTCAAATTGTAACTTCTTACTTTCCCTGTCAGCCTCTAACTTTCTTTCGGCTTCAAACCTTCTTTCTTCGCGTTCAATAAATTTGTCACATTCCGTAGTAACATAGGCAACCATAACTTGCCCATCTAATCCTAACTCTTTTGCAGTCTGAACCGCAGCAGATCGAAATTTGGCCAGGTCCGCCATTGTCTATCAGGTAACTTAATACAATGTCTAACCAACAATTCAATCTCTAATGGACAAAACAGGCACCGTGAGCTCAACCTTATTTAATTCCACCCAAGGATACCTTTTAATTCTTATATTCCCTGAAGTGAATTACCCCCAATATTTTTAATAGTTAAAGATTCAAAATCCCAAGAGCGAGACCCCAATATATGTGGTGAAGTGGGATGTTATAGATATTTATAAGGGACTTAGTGTACTGACTGAGATCAGCTGTGAAGGTATATATATATCTAATAAGAGTAGTATATTATATATATAACCTTACTTGCTGCCACATATCTATATATCTCAGTCAGAATTATTCTGGAATAGTGTGGTGACTACGTTTTGTGTCTAGGGTATGTGTATGGTGAAGTGTAAGTCACAACAACAGACAGATAAACAATTTAATTTAATCCACTACTCTTGACAACACTGTGACACTCACATACATATAACACTCTACAAAGATATCTTAAAAGAGTCACTGATGAACTTTCAAATAACAATATGTATTCATTACTGGCATGAATGAATATGTGTCCTGATTCAACTACAAGGGAACCAGGAATCACAATCAATTTAAATTACAAGTTATGTACAGAATGTATTTAATATGAATATTGTAGTGACATATATTATTACAAATGTTCTATGTGTGTCAGTTGTGTAGTAGTAAAATGAGGTAATACTGGTTTTGTTTTGTTCAAGCTCTGTTGGTATTTGTCATCATGACTTCAATAGTTTGTCTTTAGGGACTATTATTGGAGATGTTCACAGTTCCTGATTTTAAGACAAGTAAATTCCCCTCTTAATGGTAATTTTAAAAAGTCAGTTCAAGATGAGGGGACATAATGTTGAGCTCAGCTGGCCAACTCTGCTTATCTTGAGTGATGGCGGCAGGAGAGGACTCCTCTGCTCGAATTCTCTTCTGGGCTCTGGAGACACCTCACTGATAGCTAAAAGGACCAAGGAGTATGCTGTCCGACACTGGATTCAGCAAATCTCTGACCAGATGCTGCTCAGTACCATCAAGACCACTGTCCCTGAAATCAAGAAGGATGTACCTTCTACTTCATAACTAATTTATATTCTCTTTTACACTGATCACAATACAGCACAAACATTGCGTTCAGAGCGTTAGGCCAACAGTCAGCTTCATTTGAAATACTTTATTCCAGTATTACCCTTCTTAATGGTTACTACGCCTCTGCACTTCCAGCATTATTTCTTTCTAGTCCATCATCCAGGTGTCAGTGTACTATTTGGCCATTCCATGCCGTGTTACTTCTCTCCGACACCCTCTGTTCAGGCTGGAGCATTATAGGCTTTACCTCACGTTTGCCACTGAACTACACATATATATACAGGCATAAATCAACAATTCACATTCAATTTTTCATTAAAAGATACTGAATGGTTCAAGCTTACCACAATTTCATGGAAATAAACACAGATACGTTGATTAGCAATGAATTCTGGCACAAACTGGCACAAATTCCGTTCTGCCTATGTTCCAGGCTTTTATTTTAGCAAAAATGTGAGCTGGCTTCAACGTACTGTCGCTTTATCAAGCTTATTTGAATTAGTGGTCTCGAACTAACGCTCCCAAGTGTGTATATCAGCGAGACTGGCCAATGAGCCACGTTTCGACAAGTGTTTGAAAAAATGTTATCTTTTCCCGTCTCCCCTAACAACCAAGATAGTATTTATAACCCGACCAATCGTGGTTAGGCTTTCATTTGTTGCGCTCCAATCAATTTGGAGTTTACATGGTAGGCTATTTATGTAACGTAAGGTTTTTTTCAAACACGTTATAAAAAAAATTTTATGAGCAGAAATGATTTTATGCTGTCAGGCACCCCCAATATTTTATTTTGGGTATAATTTATTAATTCCTGGACTATTTGCGTAACGTTTTACATATTATTTGTCAGCAAACCCTAAGGAACCCCAAAAATACTAATTTAAAGGAGCTACGTGGCTGCGTTCAAAATATGCAATTTCTTCTACCTCCTGTTTCGAAGATGTGCTGTCTGGGTACTGTTATGTATTAAAACGCAACTCAATATAAAGTTGTCTTTTCTAATAAGAGTCTGTTATGATTTATAAACCTAACTCTGGGAAAGGGTAGTGTATTTTATCACTGTCCGTCTGAAAAAAAATTAGTGCATGTAGACTTACACGCGTGATGGTAGTAATTGTGTATCGCGCGAAGCGGGTTTAGTGTTCGGCTTTCTGCCTCTCCCTTCTCTTTTTATCCCTTTAGTCCATCTGTTCGTTCGTTTTGGTAACGCAGTATAATTAATGTTAGGGTTAATTTAGGTCATTACGCAGTACGTCTCAATGCTTTTCCAAGAAATACAGCACACGTTTCATTGAAGAAGGCGGGTAATAATACAGTAAGCTTTACTATCAACGTGAAAGCGTTACAATTTGCAGACGAAGCAGAAAACAAGGGGGATTTCGAGTACATTCTTTGGGACAGCACTGTCATTTTACCATTGCTCTTCTCTTTATTAATTTTATTTGTTAGGCTTCATATTTACCTAATAATTTATATATGTGGATTAGAATATTTCATGACACAGCTCTCACCCGTGGCTCCTCGTAGCTGTCAGCATGCGACAGCGGCCACCCCCCGGGCAACGGCTTTGACAGGCCGGCTAAACTAGGTGAGGGTAGCCGAATGGTTATAAACCTTCGGTGAGTTAGGGTCTGCCTACCCATGCATGCGAAGACTGGATTCGATAGACTGCGCGGAAGAAACCACCTGTTGGTTCAACGGGCATGACGGCGATTACCAGCAACGCGCTGTGGAGCGTAAGGAGCACGGCGAAGCACGTAGAAAGCCCTGGTCATCCACTGCACCTGACTTCATCTCCAGTCGTCGTGACTTGTCTTGCCACTGGATTGAGATGGACCCAGGCGAGAGAGTGAGGTCGACGAATTGCGCAACTCTTCCTCACTTTAATCCATATCACCGCGCAAGTCACTCATTCATCCATTCATCCATCCACTCACAACAAGTCCTGTGGCGATGAGCGAGCGGCGAAGCGGCAGGCGTGGGTACGCTGGCAGTCGTAGTCGCAGACCTACACACAGGCGGCTCAGGCCATATGGTCGTCTTCCACTGATCGGAGCAGCAGTGGGATTCGGCAGCCCCCTGAGTGACTGAGCAGCCCTCTTTAGGAAAGCACTGCTCACCTCCATGGTACGAGGAAGGGGCTAGAAAAGGTGCCCTAAACATTGCCTGCTCCACCATTACCTAACCAGCTTACCGCGGTTGGTGGGTACCCTACTTCGGCGGGCGACATATAAGAAAAAGAAAGGACAGATTTTTCCCCCTCATTCTAGGCGCATGGAATGTGCGCACTCTCCTTGACAAAGACTTTAAAGCAAACAGACCTGAGAGACGAACTGCCCTGATTGGGAGAGAACTGGCCAGGTACAACATTGACATAGCAGCACTGAGTGAAACTCGACTTGCAGGTGAGGGCCAACTTTGCGAAAAGGGTGCAGGTTATACATTCTTTTGGAGCGGAAGAGGAACTGAAGAAAGACGAGAAGCAGGGGTTGGATTTGCAATCAAAACAGAAATTGTCAGCAAGTTAGCGGGGCCCCCAAAGGGAATAAATGACCGACTGATGACGGTCAAGATCCCCCTGTTCTATGGAAGAAAACATGCCACCATCATTAGCGCGTATGCACCAACTATGACAAACCAGGATGACGTCAAAGATAAGTTTTACGAAGAACTACATGCAGTCATTGCATCAGTTCCTAAAGCAGATAAGCTCATCATTCTTGGTGACTTTAATGCAAGAGTAGGCTCAGATAACATCTCCTGGAATGGCACTATTGGAAGGTACGGCGTGGGTCGCTGTAACAGCAATGGACTTCTTCTCCTCCAGACTTGCGCAGAACATGACCTCCTTGTCACCAACACCATTTTCGACTTCCTACCCGCAACAGGACCTCCTGGATGCACCCTCGCTCAAAGCATTGGCACTTAATTGACTATGTAATTGTTAGGAAGAAGGACAGGCAAGATGTCCGGGTGACCAAGTCCATGTGTGGTGCCGAATGTTGGACTGATCATCGCCTCATTTTATCTAAACTTAAAATTCGTATCCAACCAGCCAGGCGCCCTCAGGGGAAGAAAACTCAAAAGAGGCTGGATGTCACCAAACTAAAGAAGACAAAAATCAAACAGTCATTTACTGACACCTTAGAAGACCGTCTCAAATCTATCTCGCTAGACGGCCAAAGTGTGGAAACAAATTGGGCAGCCCTAAGTGAGCAGATCTACAAAACTGCTACAGAGGTCCTGGGTCCTTCCATCAAGAAACAAAATGACTGGTTTGATGAGAACTCAGATGATATAAAGCAGATGTTGGCTGAGAAACACCATCTCCATAAAGCATATTTAAATGATCCAAAATCTACATCCAAGAAAGACGCTTTCAACAACATGCGTAGAATCGTCCAACATAAACTACGCCAGATGCGGGATTCATGGCTGAGTAATAAAGCAGATGAGCTCCAAGGCTTTGCTGACAGCCATGACTTGAAAAATTTTTACCTTGCACTCAAAGCGGTCTATGGTCCAACATCATCAGGATCATTTCCCCTCCTTAATGCAGATGGAAAAACACTAATTACAGACAAGGAAAAAATGCTCCAACGCTGGGCTGAACATTTTAATAATATTCTGAACCAGCCATCATCTATTAACGACGAAGCCATCATCCGCCTGCCCCAAATTCCTATAAATGAAGCATTAGATGATGTACCAACTCTGGAGGAAACTAAGAAAGCGATTCGTCAACTGTCTAGTGGAAAGGCCCCCGGCTCCGATTCAATTCCTGTTGAGGTTTATAAAGATGGCGGTGCAGTTCTGATAGAGAAACTTCACATGATCTTCCAGCAAATGTGGCAGAGTGAAACCATCCCACACGATCTCAAAGATGCGTCAATTATACATCTATATAAACGTAAAGGTAATCGCCAAGACTGTAACAATCATCGAGGCATCTCTCTTTTATCAATCGCTGGGAAGATATTCGCCAGAATCCTTTTGAATCGCCTTACAGCTCATCTTGACAAAGGTCTTTTACCTGAAAGTCAGTGTGGATTCCGGAAAGAACGTGGAACCACAGATATGGTGTTCGCTGCAAGACAGCTACAAGAAAAATGCCAAGAACAGCACTGTGACCTGTACACAGCGTTCATCGACTTGACAAAGGCGTTCGACACGGTCAGTAGAGAGGGTCTATGGAAGATCATGGCAAAATATGGCTGCCCAAAGAAATTTATCACAATAGTGCAGCAACTGCATGATGGAATGCAGGCTAGAGTTCAGGAAAACGGTGAGCTATCAGAGCCTTTCCCCGTCTCAAATGGAGTTAAACAAGGGTGCGTACTTGCACCGACTCTGTTCAGTATCATGTTTTCTGCTATGCTGACTGATGCTTTTAGAGACGGGGACACAGGAATCGACATTAGTTATCGTATTGATGGAAAATTGTTTAACCTTAGGAGGCTTCAAGCAAAAACCAAGGTCAAATCACACACCATCAGAGATCTTCTGTTTGCTGATGATTGTGCCCTCAATGCTGGCTCAGAGGCTGATCTGCAGCATAGTGTGGATAGATTCTCCGAAGCCTGCGCCAACTTTGGGCTTACCATCAACACGAAGAAAACAGAAATCATGTACCAACCAGCTCCTGGCACAGTTTATACTGAGCCAATCATCAAGGTTAATGGTGAGAAACTGAATGTTGTGAACAGATTCACATACCTTGGTAGCACACTATCCCAGAACATTGTCATTGATGATGAGGTGAACACTGTCACGTAGGTTTTGATCATTAAATTGCCTATAGCGTCTTCCTATTCTTTCACCCGATTTCTTTAATTTTGTTATCTCTCTTTAATTCCTTTTTCCTGTATATTTTGCATCCATTCGTTTGCGAAATATATTTTGCATACTATTTCTTAACTTTACCTGTTTCTTTTCTCAAAACGGGAAATCGCAATAGTGATTCTATTACATAGATGTCAGTAGACGAAAGGTGTGATTATGTTTCATACCCAGACTAAAGAGCAGACTTTTGGTCTACCATTTTTTCACCTGACACTAGCGTAAGGTGTCAAACCCGGCATCCTCACAGTGCAGGAACGAGACAGCGGTCTACAGTTTGCAGAAACGCATGAGGTTTTGCGTTAGAAAAACCCGGCGTAGCGTGAAAAAATCGATCCGCACGGGAGACAGGCTGTCTGGGATTTGAAACTGACACGCGTACATCTTGGTCAGTAGGTGGCAGTTACGACATGTTAGGTGTTAAACGTATCGTTAAAGCCGGAAAGGGGAGAGCATTTCGTTCTACGAAATAATAGTTCCTCCTTTGTCTGGTTTAAAATATTAACCCTAGTTTGAAACTTTATTTTCATTTCACTCAGTAACTTCGCAGTAAAGACAGAACTAGCCTTCGTTCGATTTCTAAATAATCTCTGTTAATAGAGATGGCCTTTAGTTTGGTCGAAGTGGTTTAAGTTCTTAGTACTTCTGTGTTGGTGGTGAGATATCATATATTATTATCTAGTATTTTGTGAAGTGGTTAAAGTGTTATTTCACTAGCTAGATTTGGTGCAGTGCGATTAATTTATAAGTCTGTAATATTTTCTAGTGTCGCATACAGTGGAAAGCAGAATAAATTATATTTCTAGCGTAACAGACATGTAGCTATAATGAATTTAATTTAACTGCTAACGACTCACTCGAGTACTTTATTTCTCAACCAACTCATAAATGCGAGATGCGACATCAGTGAATATTGACGGAATACGCAGATATTCCTAATTCCTGATGATTGATTTAAATATAACTTATTTCACAGGAAGTTTAAATAATAAGTCAAGCGGTCGGCTTGCTGTTTAAAATGTAAGTTATATTGAGTACATAATATGTAAATGATTTATATGTGCTTTTCCTTTTATTCAGGAAATACTGGGGTGACCCGAACTTTACCGGCGTTTAATAAGAGTTTCATATTTGTGAAGAAATAGACAGTCCTTATTTTGAACCACGTGGGTTTCTCAAGTAACACTGGTCTGACAGTGCATATGCTAACAGAGTTAGACAGAAATACTATATCCCACTAACGGGTTTCAAAGACTGTAATGATCAATACGGGGCCTTTGCGCCAGATCTTAAATTCTTTTCATAAACTCTACGTAAATTTTCTGCCTGGCGGCGTGAATATTACAAGAAATAACATTAACATCCCGACAGAGAGTTTTTGCCTAATATTGTGGTGACCAAGTATAGTACCTTCCTGAAAATAGACACCGATCTGACATTCCTTAAATTCTAGAAACCAAAGCTAATGACATTGTGCTCTGCTAACTTTCGTGCCTGGACAAAATTTATGTGACTTAATCAGACATTCGAAAAATTAGAACACCCAAGGAATCGTTCCCTGAGACGGAGAGTTCAGTATGTCTTTTGGAACTGGGGATTTCTTGGTCGATGACTGCATTTTCGGGTCTGTGTGAAGGTCCTAGAATTTATTATGTTCCCAGAGGCAGCGAGCAAAGTTGTAAGTATAACTGAGAGCACATGGCCATGGCTGAATGAATGAGTGTACGCAGGTCAGAGTGTTATTTTACCGGTATATATTGTCACCCATTTGCTGTCTTAACTTTTTAATCTGCAGAATTTGTTACTAATGCTAGAGTTTCTTTTTCTTAGGCTAAATCAGATTATCCAACTCTGTTCATACATTTACGAGAAAAGGAGAAACCTCTTAGACTCAACCCTATGTATCTATAACTCTTTGGGCCATCATCTGTTCTCTTAACGGGGCTGTGGGCTAAACCTAGAGTAAGGTTCTAACGGGCTATTATCCGTGTAGCATTTTCTTGAATTTTTTGACTATTTGCATATGTTTTTTTCCTTGATGAAATTGTTGGTGTTGTGAGACGATTTTTTTTTAGATGATAATAATAAAATCTCTCTTGAACTAAATCAGTGCGTTGGTCAGCTCGTTCTAATATATATATATATATATTCATTGTTATAGATTTCCCACGTCGGGGTGTTTAACTGTCGTCACGTGTATGTGCGTGCCCGTGAGTAGATAGAAATAGATATATCTGTGTGTAGACTGTCTGACGCTGTAAAGTTGTCGTAGAAGATAGGTGAGAGGGAGAAGAATTTTTTTCCGCTTTCAGAGACAGCCTCTATATCACAGTCTATCATCTCATTTGTGGGAATTCTATTTCATTTTACTAACTCACACTGGGACTCTCACTCATTCCAACCTATTCAGAAGGGACCAACCCAAGTCTTAATTCTCCTATCTAAAAATCTACGACAATTGTGGTCTCGTCCGACGGATTTTTGAACCTAGAATAGGAAGACGACTACGACAAATGTGGTCTCGTCCGTAGGATTTTTGAACCTAGAATAGGAAGACGAGTACGACAAATGTGGACTCGTCTATCTGGATTTTGAACTTAAGATTCTTTATTCTGAAATAGAGTAAGAGTGTGATGTTTTGTGAGTTGTTATATCTTTAAATAATTTATCCCCTAGACTAACGATCTGTTTACGGGCGTGCTGACCACACAAACTGATAAGTTTTTTTCCACAGCATTAAGAAGCATTATACATTTGGTTTACAGGTTGATTTTGTCGGAATACATGTTAATTAATGATTTTGTAATACTAAACGCTGGTAAAGTTTTGTGAGTGTATAACATTCACAAGGGTTCTGAAGCAGGAAGGTGTTTGAACTAAAGTTAAGGAGTGCGTTTCGGACTATTCGTCCAGATTAATTGCCTCCCTCACCCTAACTGTCTTCAGGGGTAAACTTGATAGTGGATTAAAAATTAACGGATTATTTTTCTCTTTAAATTTTTGCAATAATTTTTTTTGCTTCCACTGTAGCAACTTATTTTTCAGAAGTAATCTTAACTACCATTTAGTTGGCGTAGTCGTGTTTGCATTAGGTGCTTTATTGCCGATTAATAGCAGCGATAGTTAGATTTTATTTTTGGAGGAGGTATCCCAGGGTGAAGTATATCATCTTTATTTTTGGAATTTTCTCGTAAGTGGTAGGAACCAGTATATCCTTTTTCCTATTTTCTTTCTCCACTAGTCTCAGTCACTGACTTAATATGGCCGAGAGGGCAAAGCTTAGACAACTCCTCAGGGACGCAGCGAGAGAGGAGGGACTGGAAGGAGAAGAAGCGAAAGCTTTTGTCAGGGACGAACTGGAGAGATATGATGCGGAGAGGAAAGAAGAAGAAGCTAGGAGGAATGAAGAAGCAGACCCTCTATTACAGCAGAAGAAGATATACGAGGAAATGGAAATTCGCAGGATGCAGCATGAGGAAAGAGAGAAAGAGAAGGAGAGACAGCATGAATTGGCTCTTAAAACTCTAGAATTCCAAAGTCGTGGTGCTGCCTCTACCTCCAGCAATGGAGAGTCTTCTCCTCATTCTTCCTTAACTGATCCTGCTAGCACTCAATCTACTCACCTCACTGCTATGTCTTTCGCTCTGGAATCTTTCCCTTGTCCAAATGAGAAGATTGACACTTGGCTAGAGAAATTTGAGAAAATTGCAACTCTGTACGGTTTAGAGAGGTCGCGCTGGAATATGAAACTTTCCCAGGCCCTAAAAGGTTCTGCTTATGATGTTTATTCTAAGCTGGAAAGTAGCCAACAAGACGACTACGACTTGTTGAAGAAAGCGTTACTGGAGCGCTTTGAAATGAACGCTCGAAAATTTTTGCAACTGTTTCGCAACAGCCGGAAAGAGAATTCTGAAACTTTTCACCAGTTCTCATCTCGTCTAAAGGGATATCTAACAAAGTGCCTTGAGCTTTCACAGCTCCCGTCTACCTACGAAGGTCTTGAGGAATTTGTTTTAACAGAACAAATAAAGAACACATTGTCTGCTGATAACCGGAGATTTCTCGCTGAGCAGGGGGCAGAAAAACTTGAAGACATTTTGGAAAAGTCTGAGCGTTATCACAATGCGCTGGCTGAACTACCGGCCACAAAGCGGAAACCGACAGAGGAGCATTTTCGAAAACATAACCTAGAGCAATCTTCTCAGGCTTCTAACCAAAATAACCACAGAGAAACTGGACCTCAAAACCCCCCTCTTGAAAAATCCAAGTTCTACAAAAACAAGTACCCCAACCACCCCAAACAGTCTGATCAACCCGACCGCCCTACATGGCAGCGCAGCCAGAAAGGACAAGGTGGCAAAGGGAGAACCCCTGAGCACGGGACATATGATCAGACCGAGCACACCGAGCCGAAACGCATCGGATGCTTATTATCAGTCTCGCAAGGCGGAATTATTGACAGTGATTCCCAACCTGTTGGGGATGGACCCTCAACGCGAGGTACGGTTACTTTGAACGGTTCTCAAACTTCGTGTTTATTTGACACGGGGCTTTCTTATGATTGCATTGTTGCCAGAAACCTGGTCAAACCCGGTCAAGAGACAGCAGAGACCGTCCAACTTTGTGGAGTTCGTAAGAGTGATGCACCTACAGCGCTTCCCATTGCATTGGTGGAGATCCACTCTGATTTCGTCAGAGGTGGGATCAAAGCGGCTGTTATGGATGATCCCATCTACCCAGTCATACTTGGCGGGAGATACGTGTGTATTGGGAAACCGGAAGAGCCGATTGTGGCAGCAGTAACTACAAGAGGGCAAACCAAGAAGGAACGGGAGTCTGCGCCTAATTTGTTACCTATGGAACTTAAAGAAGCGCAATACAAGGACCCTACTTTGGCACCCTGCTTTAGGAAACTGCCCAGGGCTAAGGAACCCAGACAGCACGGGGACATTTTTTCTAAGGATGGCGTACTTTATCGCAGAACGGGCAAGCCTGACCAAGGTTACAACCAGCTCCTAGTACCGAAACAGTACAGAACCCAAATCCTAGAAATGGGGCACTCTCTTCCCTTCAGCGGACATATGGGACAGAACGCCACAAACCAAAGGATAACCACTCATTATTGGTGGCCAGGAGTAAATACTGATATTATCAGATATGTCAAATCCTGTGCCCAGTGCCAACGTGTGCCACCCAAGCAACGGGCACCCCCAGTCTCGTTGGGGGAAATGCCAATAATGGGAACACCATTCGAACGGGTTGTGATCGACATTTTAGGGCCTTTCGAAAGGACTAAAAGAAGGAACAGGTTTATCCTGACCTTAGTCGATACATGCACTTTATGGGCAGAAGCTATACCGCTAACATGCGCAGATGCCAAGCATGTCGCAAAAGCCCTCGTGCAGATTTTCACTCGGTTGGGATTCCCTCAGCAAGTGTTGACGGATAACGGATCTCCATACCGAAACCTGTTGATGGATGAGATCGTTAAGATCTTGAGGACCCAACACATCCACACTAAGCCATATACTCCGGCCGGAAATGGGCTCGTGGAACGTGCAAATGGAAACCTCAACATGATGCTAAGTAAACTGGCACAAGTGAAACCTGAAGATTGGGATCTTTGTATTCATGCAGCGTTATTTGGCTACAGAGAATCTCCTCATACTTTCACAGGATTTCCGCCAGCTACGCTTCTATTCGGCAGACACATTAAGGGCCCGCTGGAAGCCTTACTTTGGTCGCTGACAGACCAGAAGGCTGATGAGACAGTTGTCTCAGCCAGTAAATACGTATCGGATTTAAAGGAAAGGTTGAAACTAGGGTGGGACCTAGCAACGACTAACTTTAAGCGAGCACGCACAAAGCACGCTAACCGATACAGGAAAGTCGCGAAAGAAAGAGAGAACTGGAAGCAGGAGAGAAAGTTTTGGTGTTACTCCCTACCGAGAACAACCAACTGAAGATCGGATGGCAAGGGCCGTTTACCGTCCTGAAAAAGATTTCTAAGGCTAACTACCAGATATCTATTCAAGGAAAGGAGAAGGTTTTCCATTTAAATCTCTTAAAGAGATACTTGGAAAGACCAGTGCCGACCTCCGACCATCTCCTGACGATCGCCAAAACTGACGAAGATGATGATAGTGGCAGGGATATTCCACCGCAATCACACGAAATCTTTCAAAAATGTCAGAAGCGGCGACGCTCTTTCAAGCGCGCATGGGAGACATTCCAGAGGAAGGAAACTTTGGGGAGTAGACTGGAGTAGATATTGGAGAGAGATGGAGGGGGAAGATGAGAGGGAAGAAGACAGACACCCCGAAGCTTCGGTTATAGGAAATTTATTCCATAACGTAGACATGGAGTGCTTCCATATCTTAAGGGGGGACGTCCTGTCACGTAGGTTTTGATCATTAAATTGCCTATAGCGTCTTCCTATTCTTTCACCCGATTTCTTTAATTTTGTTATCTCTCTTTAATTCCTTTTTCCTGTATATTTTGCATCCATTCGTTTGCGAAATATATTTTGCATACTATTCCTTAACTTTACCTGTTTCTTTTCTCAAAACGGGAAATCACAATAGTGATTCTATTACATAGATGTCAGTAGACGAAAGGTGTGATTATGTTTCATACCCAGACTAAAGAGCAGACTTTTGGTCTACCATTTTTTCACCTGACACTAGCGTAAGGTGTCAAACCCGGCATCCTCACAGTGCAGGAACGAGACAGCGGTCTACAGTTTGCAGAAACGCATGAGGTTTTTCGTTAGAAAAACCCGGCGTAGCGTGAAAAAATCGATCCGCACGGGAGACAGGCTGTCTGGGATTTGAAACTGACACGCGTACATCTTGGTCAGTAGGTGGCAGTTACGACATGTTAGGTGTTAAACGTATCGTTAAAGCCGGAAAGGGGAGAGCATTTCGTTCTACGAAATAATAGTTCCTCCTTTGTCTGGTTTAAAATATTAACCCTAGTTTGAAACTTTATTTTCATTTCACTCAGTAACTTCGCAGTAAAGACAGAACTAGCCTTCGTTCGATTTCTAAATAATCTCTGTTAATAGAGATGGCCTTTAGTTTGGTCGAAGTGGTTTAAGTTCTTAGTACTTCTGTGTTGGTGGTGAGATATCATATATTATTATCTAGTATTTTGTGAAGTGGTTAAAGTGTTATTTCACTAGCTAGATTTGGTGCAGTGCGATTAATTTATAAGTCTGTAATATTTTCTAGTGTCGCATACAGTGGAAAGCAGAATAAATTATATTTCTAGCGTAACAGACTTGTAGCTATAATGAATTTAATTTAACTGCTAACTACTCAGTCGAGTATTTTTTTTCAAAAACTAACTCATAAATGCTAGATGCGACATCAGTGAATATTGACGGAATACGCAGATATTCCTAATTCCTGATGATTGATTTAAATATAACTTATTTCACCGGAAGTTTAAATAATAAGTCAAGCGGTCGGCTTGCTGTTTAAAATGTAAGTTATATTGAGTACATAATATGTAAATGATTTATATGTGCTTTTCCTTTTATTCAGGAAATACTGGGGTGACCCGAACTTTACCGGCGTTTAATAAGAGTTTCATATTTGTGAAGAAATAGACAGTCCTTATTTTGAACCACGTGGGTTTCTCAAGTAACACTGGTCTGACAGTGCATATGCTAACAGAGTTAGACAGAAATACTATATCCCACTAACGGGTTTCAAAGACTGTAATGATCAATACGGGGCCTTTGCGCCAGATCTTAAATTCTTTTCATAAACTCTACGTAAATTTTCTGCCTGGCGGCGTGAATATTACAAGAAATAACATTAACATCCCGACAGAGAGTTTTTGCCTAGTATTGTGGTGACCAAGTATAGTACCTTCCTGAAAATAGACACCGATCTGACATTCCTTAAATTCTAGAAACCAAAGCTAATGACATTGTGCTCTGCTAACTTTCGTGCCTGGACAAAATTTATGTGACTTAATCAGACATTCGAAAAATTAGAACACCCAAGGAATCGTTCCCTGAGACGGAGAGTTCAGTATGTCTTTTGGAACTGGGGATTTCTTGGTCGATGACTGCATTTTCGGGTCTGTGTGAAGGTCCTAGAATTTATTATGTTCCCAGAGGCAGCGAGCAAAGTTGTAAGTATAACTGAGAGCACATGGCCATGGCTGAATGAATGAGTGTACGCAGGTCAGAGTGTTATTTTACCGGTATATATTGTCACCCATTTGCTGTCTTAACTTTTTAATCTGCAGAATTTGTTACTAATGCTAGAGTTTCTTTTTCTTAGGCTAAATCAGATTATCCAACTCTGTTCATACATTTACGAGAAAAGGAGAAACCTCTTAGACTCAACCCTATGTATCTATAACTCTTTGGGCCATCATCTGTTCTCTTAACGGGGCTGTGGGCTAAACCTAGAGTAAGGTTCTAACGGGCTATTATCCGTGTAGCATTTTCTTGAATTTTTTGACTATTTGCATATGTTTTTTTCCTTGATGAAATTGTTGGTGTTGTGAGACGATTTTTTTTAGATGATAATAATAAAATCTCTCTTGAACTAAATCAGTGCGTTGGTCAGCTCGTTCTAATATATATATATTCATTGTTATAGATTTCCCACGTCGGGGTGTTTAACTGTCGTCACGTGTATGTGCGTGCCCGTGAGTAGATAGAAATAGATATATCTGTGTGTAGACTGTCTGACGCTGTAAAGTTGTCGTAGAAGATAGGTGAGAGGGAGAAGAATTTTTTTCCGCTTTCAGAGACAGCCTCTATATCACAGTCTATCATCTCATTTGTGGGAATTCTATTTCATTTTACTAACTCACACTGGGACTCTCACTCATTCCAACCTATTCAGAAGGGACCAACCCAAGTCTTAATTCTCCTATCTAAAAATCTACGACAAACACCAGGATCTCCAAAGCCAGCAGCACATTTGGCAGATTATACACCAACGTTTGGCATCAAAGTGGCATTAGTCTACAGACAAAGCTGAAGGTGTACAGAGCTGCGGTGCTTCCAGTGCTGCTATATGCAAGTGAAACATGGACTGTATACAGGCGCCACGTAAAGAAGCTAAACCACTTCCATACAGTCTGTCTCAGGAAGATAATGAACATCAAATGGCAAGACAAGATCCCGGATACCGCCGTTCTTGACAGAGCTGGTATCCCTAGTATTGATACTATTCTGATGCAGTCACAGATTCGCTGGGCAGGTCATGTAGTCCGCATGCCAGACCATCGACTGCCAAAGATACTCTTTTATGGTGAGATACAGAAGGGTAAACGCTCCCATGGTGGCCAAAAGAAGCGCTTCAAAGACACGTTAAAGACGTCATTGAAAACCTTTGACATAAACCCAGACACATGGGAAGCTCTGCGCAAGACCGAACTGCTTGGCGCACATCTCTTCGTAAAGGTGCATCGGCATGCGAATCATCCAGAAGAGCAGCAGCGGAACAGCGGAGACAAGCTAGAAAGGACCGTGTAATAAAACCTTCACATGAAGCAAACATTCCCTGCCCACACTGTCCGAGATCTTTCCAGGCCCGCATCGGGCTCATCAGTCACCTTCGTACCCATAGACTAACCTAACATATTCCTAAATAATTGGATGAACAGAGTGGTCTTCATCACCCGTGATGGACGAACAACAACAGCGGGTTGTTGAAGTTAACAAAGTGTCCCGAAATCGCTGGACGTTGAAGTTTAACGGTACTGTTTGTTTGTTAGATAAAGTTCTTAAAGAATGGCACAGGCACTTGGCTAGGTGTGAGGAATGGTGTGGTGTCTAAGATTGGCACAGCTGGTGGAGATAACTTTCTTTTGCAGTAATGTCACAAACTACAAAACACTGAGGTAAGTTCTTCAGGGGGTGGTAACATCCAATGATTATGCTTGACAGACAGTGTCAGGGAAATCTATGTTCTTCTTCACAAATAGAGCAGTGAGTAAAATATTGCTACTGTTGACTGTTCTTCTTCCAGTTTGATAGCTACAAAACGACTTTATGAATTGGGATTTTAAAATAGTCTTTGGGTTTGCTTTGTTTCTGTATACTTCAGATAGCTGAATCCTAACAGGATCGCCACAAAGATTAAATTTCAAATATGTTCATAAGTCACTGGAGTAATCGAACTGAGTCGGCAAGACTCTAGATATATATTATTGCTGCGTAATGGCTGCTTAAATGATGTTTCATTGCTGCTAAATTGCTGGGATGCGAGGTTCAAAAGATCATTCTGGATGCAATAGAAAAAACATGAAATACAATAAAATCATATTAAAATCTAATGCGCGATACATTTACAGTTTAACTATTTTCTGCACTCGCGTCTTCAATTAATAAAGCAAGAAAAAAACTCCCCGTGAGGTTAATAGTTGAAAGCACATCTATTTATACAGAACTAAACTGTATTAAAGTTATAATTCCCTTAAGCGGCTATTGTATTAGGAATATAAACTTATAGATGTAACATTTCTGTTGGCACTCGAGAACTGATTAGGGGTTGTCTTCCCTTGTTTATTCATTCATTGTGTTTGACCTTTAGGGTCAGAGGTTGCCAGTTCGGCGTAGGCCTATGGGAAGGTTTTTTTAAGCGGGAGTGAGATATACTTCCGGGAAGCCGGGAGGTCCTGTTTTTCTGAAGGGACCAAGAGTCCATTGTTTTTCGGGGAGAATCTTCGAAGTAACTGCTATGGCAGTTTTCCCCAGTGAATCTCTGTGCGTCGGGATGACGACAGAATTCCTTGTGTAGTTCTGAGGATTCATTTACCAGGTAATACCGACCTTTATGCATTATTACGCTTTTCGGTGGCAGAACATGTAAAGGATTACCTAGGGTGAACAGCAGTTCACGGATCCGCCATTTCAGAACTTATATATTTGTGCTCGAGGTAGCCATCCAAGACTGTTAGTCTTATATTGTCCAGAAATCCAGTGACGAAGATATATTGTGGGAGCCGCAGATTGGCGGAACTTCTATCTACAATAAGTATTACTGCAGGGTTGATGATAACCTATTTAACAGAAGTACACGGCCGACGTCAGAACGAGGCCTGTGCTTTCGGCTATTATACTACAGCCTGATATGTGCAATTGGCGGGGAGTGCCAAGTTGCACCTGTGTGTCAAGGTAACTAAGGCATCTGACGCGTTTAGTCAGAGACGCCAAGGGCGACGCTACGAACTGTCATTATTGAAGAACTTTGCTATTGACCATGCACGTCTATTCTGATGTTTACCTTTTTGAATGCCAAATGTATACCTATCGATGTCAGGTCAGCATGACCTTGTTACACTGACTGTTCCTGTTGATATTATGTGTGTTCCCGTCAATAAATGTCTTGAAACATGCCTGCAGTGTCAAAGCATCCTTGATTACTGCATGTGAGAGTATGGGTTGCAGGATCTACATCTATACGAGCCTAAACACATTCGCGTCTTCATTCGCACCCACACTCAATTCATCATACGCTCGCACTACACATCTAACAACATGTATACTGTCTTGGGCCAGTGATCACCTCAACAAGAAAAAAAAGACAGTTACATTTCTGGTGGACCAGTTACGTGGGCTCTTATGATACATTTCTTGTCGCCAATGTGGCCTAGAAACTTACATTTCTGATGGACCAGATCTGTGGGTTTAAAAAGAACAGAGCGAGCATTTGACATTATTGTTGACATTTATGGATCCAGAAATTTACATTCCTGGTTGGCTGTTACATGTATGATGTCTCCAGTTTTGTCGAGAAAGTTACAAGAAGGACAAGTACACATTACACTTCTGATCTGTGGGTCTAAGCTACACACGGGACAGCCGTAACACACACAACGCTAATTCTACACTTGCAAGTTTTGGCTACAACAGGACAGATATAGGTCATCAACGGTTGACACAAATAAACAGTACGAGCATTTATATTATAATGCTACATAAAGCATAACAAGACAAGTACTGAAGTGAACTACTAGGCATTTGCTACGTGGACCATAACTGCATAGAAGGCGGGTTCCTATTGTAAACAGTACTGCGGGTTGTGACACGTTTCATTCAACAACAGACTTTTCTAGGTCAGAGCATTCAAGCTACATTGTTGGAGGTCAAGTGTCTGTAAACAGTACGTGAAATTGTAAACATTCAATGTGCAAGGCGTAATTTGAGAAGGTCATAGTAACTTTGGTTCGTGAATACCACTTTATGTTACAGTGGATTTGACGTTCAGTGCGCGTTTGACATTTCGTTTCTGTGTTCGCAAGGAGCAAGAAATTTATTTTAGTTTCAGCTGTGACTGAACTTGTTCTGCAACACATTGAAATTGATTGCTATATGTTTATGTCACTTCTACTGTTTTTGGTGTATTTTTCTGCGGGTTTTTCGGTTGGTGGGTCTTACGGTAAATATGCCACTTGATCGAGGCTTACTGTAAGCGGTCTGTAGGTGCAAATTTTCTAATTTGGAAATTTGCTAGTGACAATTGGTCGCTATTGATGTTAGCTGTGATGTAATTGTACTTAACGTTGTTTTTGTAATATTTTGTCTGTTTTTCAGTTTTGGTTGTCGATTTGTTTTGTTTGTATTCTGTAGGTCTCTCCTTTCTTGTGTATTTCTCTACACATTTTTTGGTTAAAACAGTGTTGCCATTTGTATTGTTTTGTATTTTTGTCTTTGTATTTTTTTTTGGTTGTACTACATTACTGTCATGCACAGTCTACATACACATACTTGGTCATGTTTTGATATTATTGATAAGGTAGACTCTTCATATAGAGTTTGTTAAATAATATTATATAAGATATTTATACAAGTTCTTTGATAAAAGACTTGTTATCTACAAAGATTGAGACAAGGTGAAATACATATTCAAGTTCTTTATAAAAAAGACTTGTGCCCATAGTGAGTGGGATATAAGGGAATTTTTTTTTCCACAGGTACTCGAGTGATTTTTTGGGTACATTATAAACAAGAGGAACATACAAAGTCTTTGTCTAAGACTAAGACAGTAAAATAAAGTGAAGTGAGTATACAAGTCTATCATTTCAGACTTGTCTCCCATTGAAGTGGGATAAGGTAATTTATTTAATTTTTTTCAGGTTTCTGATCTCATTAGACAGAATGTCTACATTGGATTTCTTCATCCAGCAAGGGTTGACCCTTGGTAAGTCTGGTAAAGAATTGGAAGAATATTCATCTGCTCAATTCGCCATTGCATTAAAGTCAGAAGAAAAGAAACAAAAAGAGGAAATTAAATTGAAAGCAGAAGCTGAACTAAAGAAGCTAGAAGCTGAGAATAGAAGAGTAGAACTTGAAGAAAGAAGGTATCAAAGAGAGGCTGAGGAGAGAAAAGCTCAAGCTGCTGCTGAGGAGAGGAAAGCTCAAGCTGCAGCAGATGAAAGAAAATTCCAGATGGAAATGGAAGACAAAAAAATTCAAGCTCAAGCTGCTGCAGAGGAAAAAAAACTTCAAGCTGCTGCAGAGGAAAAAAAACTTCAAGCTGCTGCAGAGGAAAAAAAACTTCAAGCTGCTGCTGAGGCTGAAATTAGAAAAATGGAACATGAGGAAAGAAAACAGAAGATGGAACTTGATGAAAAACTCGCAATTTTGGAGTTAGAGAAATTGAAATTGGCGAGTACGGGTGCTCAGCAAACAACTTCGAGTACGACAAAGGAGTTTGTTAGTAGGATTAAAATTGCCTCATTTCAATCCTTTAAAGGATGACGTAGCAGATTATCTAGATAGATTCCAATTTTTGTGCGATACGCATAACATAAAAAAGGAAAAATATGTTGAACAACTGATGCCATTTTTTACAGGTGACACAGTGACTACTCTTATGACAATAGACGAACATGAGAGGACTAATTATGATGTTGTCAGGGCAGCATTGCTAAAAAAATACCAATTAAAACAAGAAGACTATCGTCTTCGTTTTAGGACAATGTTGCCAGAAAATGGAGTAGATTTCTCTGATTTTGTTACAAAGATACGTCGTACATTTACACGATGGGTTGAGTTGTCTCGGATTGAGAAAACATATGAAGGTCTAATGGACTTATTATTGCGAGATAAGGTTTTGTCATCTGTTAATGATTCTTTTCTTGCATTCCTTCATGAGCGTAAGCCTAAAAACTTAAAAGAAATGG
>JAMPIV010014707.1:0-57030 GCA_024509875.1 Oreohelix idahoensis | reverse complement strand
TTAATGTACAGGAACAGACCGTACAAATCGCAGCATAGCGATTGCCAGAGTCCGGATTTATCCAATCCTTCAGTTCGCTGTCTGTTAGCCATTCCGCATAAAAAGCCTATTGATATCATGGCTTCACTTTTTTACGCGGTGGCGTGTGTCGTCATGCTAGCGTACCTTCATCATCGCTCATTTTATAATCTTATAATAACAAAAAACAATATGCTGTTTATCTGCTTAAGTCTAAAATTTAAAAAGAATACTTTAAAACACATCGCAAAAATGACTGAGTATTGTAGATGACAGCCATTCCTGTAGAATAACAGAAAATAGTTGATATAAACGAGTCAACAAACAACGTCATTGATGTGGTTAAAAACAAGAATTAAATTTAAGTGGAATAAAAAATATATAGCACATAATGTTTTACATTTAATTATAATATACATATAATGTATAATGTTCAGTGCACATAATATACATACATTGTAAATGTCAATTGTCAAATATACCCAGATTAATGCAGATTTGGAAAAACAATACCCAGATCCTAGACGGAAGCCAAAAAACCCAGATCTAGTAAAAAAATACCCAGCTGTGGCAACACTGGGTGTTAGGCCCATATTTTCTTGACCATCGGCACACTAGGGGGCATGTGGTAGCATCACGCCGGCCGCTTAAACCTTCCCAGAGTTGCTCTGGTACCCAGTTGGGGCTGGGTCGACCCGGGAGCCATTTGTGGCCTAAAAAAATCCCACCTCATCTGGGGATCGAATCATAGACCACTGAGCTAGGACCACTATGCTACCGCGGCTCCCTGTTTGTTATACTGGATTCAGTAATTAAGTTTTTCTTTTTAACTTAAATTAATAAATAAGCGTATCTGTAGCTTTATATTAGAATGTGATAAATAAAACAATTAGTCGTCACTGTTTTGAATTAGCAGTTGCTTTTATCTTTCATTCTTTATAGTTTTTTTGTTTTTATTTACTGTGGTGAAATGCAAAGGGGGGGGGGGGGCGCTGGGGACATGCCCTGGGAGCCTAGGGGGCGTTGACCCGAAAAAGTTTGGGAAACACTGATTTACACAGTGAGCTGTTTTTCTCTTTTCTTATTTTTCCCTCCAGAAACATTAAAAGCTTTTATTATTTCTTTGTCAGGTATTTATTATTTGAGATCAGTCCTTTAATTTACAATTTATTTTATTCCTGTACAATCCCACACACTTCTCACTCCGTCACCCCCACCACACGCATGATTTACAATTTTTATAACTTCTGGGATCTTCGCCGGTGATACGGAGTTCGTGCACTGGGCTAAGATCCTCCTTGTGTGATCTAAGGGAGGAGATCGGAGCACTGATGGAGTTGTCCGTGTGCAATGTAGATGGTCTTAGAACCAAAACCCAAACAAACCGGACTGCAGTGATGTCGATTATGATCAACAATAAAATTACTCATGTAGTATCGACACAGTCCTCCTATCGACCAACCCAAAAGGACTTGAACAATTACTTCTGTCCACCAAAAAACACAGCGAGGCCCAGAATCTATACCTAAACACCAAGAAGACCAAAGTATTGACAACAGACAAAGTAAAGACCAAACCAGAAATTGAAATTGATAACGAAGAACTGGAAAGTGTCAATGAATTCGAATACTTAGGATCAATCATTAACAGCTCTGGCGACTGTGCAGTAGAAATTAAAAGAAGACTTGCAATTGCTTCACATAAGCTAATACAGATGAAAAACCTATGGCAAGGCACAAGCAAAGAAACAAAGTTACAACTGATCAGAGCATGTATATTCCCAGTAGCAACATACGGCTGCGAGACTTGGACACTCAATAAAACAGTTGCAAAAAAAAATTACATCATTCGAAATGAAATGCTACAGAAGGATGTTGAGAATACCCTGGACAGAAAAAAAGACCAACAGAGAAGTACTGCACTCACTAAACGTACAGGAACATTGGCTCCTAAATACCATCGCAATAAGGAAGCTGAAATTTTTCGGTCATATAAAAAGACATAATAGTCTGGAAAAAACAGTGATGGAAGGCATGGTCCCTGGAAAAAGGGGAAGGGGTCGACCTAGACGACGGTGGACCCAGGACATCACAGAGAGTCTGAACTTGTCTTTGGCTGATGCAGGTCGACTTGCCCAGAATCGTGATGCGTTCAGAGCAGCTGTAATGGAGACAACGTTCTGGAAAGAATACGTCACATGATGATGAGTATCGAATATAGTTTGTACAGTATTCCGAGTACATAATTGTAATCGACTTTGACTATTTTTGCTCAACAACCACCCAGTAATTGAAGGCGTCATCAACAACCGTTGCATTTTCCGCTTCGGAGCAATAAGTTTTCGATGGTTTTCTCTATGACTCGCATATTTTAATAGTACTTAATAACAATGTTGGCACTCTCGTGTTTTTGTTTTTATATACTAAACTTGCGTATATAATTTAAATACTTGGTGCAAGATTCCGCGCGAGAAGGGCGCTTATATGTAAATTATTGTCATTAATAAAAACTAAGAAGTTTAATTTTTTTTAAAGGATGGAAAAACATCCCGTTCAACCTCTGATAGATAATAATTAAGGTACATGGTGTAGCTAATTCAAGATAATGAATTTATTTTTCAATATCTGAGTATAGCATAATTTTACCCCAACAAGTCAGTTCAGATAGGGTAATTCAAAATCGCTAAATTATGTGACTGTGCATGTGTCCTCCCCAGTCCAAAAAACGGCAGTTTCTCACACCTGTCGTGTTGTTAACCAGAGGGAGGAGAATGGGAAAGCCCGGGGGTTCTGGGATGACTTCTAATTCACTATTCATCTGTCGTGATCAATACACATTACGAGAAGCTCACCAGGCTCTTAGCAATATTTATATATTAATTTTTATTCTTGTTATTTACTGTTTTACTATGTTGTGTAGTCTCTAGATCTTCGATTCTCAACATCTATTCTACAAAATTTGGAATACAGGAAAAATTCCCAAGACATGGAAAACAGCAGTAATTATTCCAATACTAAAACCAGCAAATGACGCCAGTTCATATAGACGAATTCCTTTAACTTCCCATCTAGGTAAAATATTAGAAACCATAGTAATAAAAGATTAGTTTTATTTGGAAAAGAATAATTTATATAGTCAAACTCAGTCATGATTTAGGAAGAACAGATGCACTATAGATCAGATAATTAAATTGGAACATGAAGTAAAATCAGGAATTCAAAAGAAAGAAAAAACTGTGGTAGTATTTTTAGATATAGCTAGGGCTTATGATGAATGCTGGAGATAAGGTGCTCTCTTTAAAATGAAGAAGATATGAGTAACCGGTAAAATATATAATTATTTAGAGAACTTCCTGCAAGATAGATATTTCACTGTTCAGGTAAACAATGATAGATCTGAACCAAATGAACAACAAAATGGAATACCCCAAGGTGCATTAATATATCCTTCAATTTTTACAATAATGGTAAATGATTTAGATGAAGAATTTAATTATATGAAAAATAAATTGTCACAGTTTGCAGATGATGTAGCTATATGGAGAACTAACACCTATTACAAAACAAACACCTATTAACCCCTCAACAAGCAGGATTTAGACAACACAGATCCACTGAAGATCAGATCACATATATAGCTCAGGAAATCAAAGATGCCTTTCAAGAAAAAAAATACACGCTAGTGGTTTGGGTAGATTTAGAAAAAGCTTTTGATAAAGTATGGAAAGAGGGATTGAAAGCCAAACTACACAGAAGTGGTGTGTGTAGGGGAATGTACAAATGGATTGGCCATTACCTTGAGAATAGAATCGCCAGAGTACAGCTACAAGGACAGACTAGTAAAAAGTTTACATTAGAACGGGGGGTCCCACAAGGGGGAGCCCTGTCCCTACTCTGTTCCTTGCATACATAAATGACGGAACAGAAAATATTCCAAAAATAACACACAATGCCTCCTTTGCAAATGACTTAACGTTGTGGATCTCTGAAGAGTGTATTACTACTGCTAACATTCGGATACAGCAAGCACTATCATCACTGGAAGAGTGGGCCAAAACATGGCTCATGAAGATAAATGAAGGGAAAACAAAACAGTATTTTCCCTCTTGCTCCAAACTAGTGCTAAACAGAAAAAATCTACATTTAAATGAAAATCCAAATTACCTATGCATTATTTTTGATCACCATCTGATTTGGAAAAAAACAAGTTGACAGTAACCGAATGAAAGCAAGGCAAAGAATGGCAATCATGAAAAAACTTGCTGGAACAACTTGGGGTGCAGAGGAGAGAGTGCTAAAGATGTTATACACAGGGCGAGTGAGACCAGTCCTAGAGTATGGCATTGCAGCATGGGCAACAGCAGCTAAGTCAAACTTTGATAAAATCAGCAGACTTCAAAATCAAGCAATGAGAATTATAACAGGTGGCATGAAGACAACATCAACACATCCAGGAAAAAACGGATAGACTTAATAAGTATAGCCAGCAAGGTGGGCTTGAACATCAACCTAAAGAAGACAGAGGTCATGACGCTCAATGTGAGCAACCCTGAGCCCATATCAGTAAGGAATCAGCAACTGGAACAGACAGATGACTTCACATACCTAGGATGCATAGTAACACCAGACGGCGGAGCAAGCAAAGACATCAACAACAGAATGAACAAAGCAAGAACAGCCTTTTTTAGTCTAAACAACATCTGGAAGTCCTCTCAGTACAGCACAAGCACAAAATTAGGATTATATCAGAGCTGTGTGCTTTCTGTGCTTCTCTATGGCGCGGAGAGCTGGAGAGTTACAGAGAAGGAAATGTCGAAATTGTCCTCTTTTCACACAACATGCCTAAGAAAATTTCTCCGAATCTTTTGGCCGAATATCATCACCAACCAAGATCTGCTTACTCGGAGCAAGCAAGAGGACATGCACACCATCATAGCTGGCAGACGCTGGAGCTGGGTTGGTCATGTCCTCAGAAGAGACCCCGATGCCATCACAAGAACAGCTATGCTATGGACCCCTGAAGGAAAACGAAAGAGAGGCCGACCAAAAACAACTTGGCGGAGGACTGTGGAGGCTGAGATGCAAAGAATGAACCAGAGTTGGGGCACTGTACAAAGGATGCCGCCGACCGAGCAAAGTGGAATCAATTTGTTGTTGCCCTACAAGACGCCACCAGGCGTAATGGCCACTGACTGCTTTGACGGTCGGCGGCTAAGGATCAAAGAAGAAGAAGTTGAAGATAACACCTATAAAAGAACTCAAAAAGATTACATGCCTCCAGCCAGTGGAGGATAGAAAAGACAGCAGGGCTCAACAACAAGCTGACAAATTCAAGAGACTAACAGACCACCCAATGTGCCATAGAATAAATGCTCTTAGAAGGCAAAGACTCAAACGAAGCAACTTTGTAGAATCAACCAAACCACAGATGAGAGCAGTTTCCATAAATGAAATATCCACTATTAAAGACCATCTACACAGCACACAAGCTTCCAGTTTGGAAACAAAATCGTTTCCCTAAAATGATAGAAAACATTCCTGGAAATGAAAGAAAAAAGAGCCACACTGCAACAGAGAGAAAATCCATAGCGACAAAATACATAGAGAAACATTACCCACACAACACCTGGACCCGTGAATACACAGATGGATCAGCAACAGAAAATGGAGGTGGAGGCAGGGCCGTAGATATGACTTAATAAAGGGGGGAGGTTTATAAAATTTTTTGGCACAAAACATGTTTGGTACAATATAATTTCCCCACAAATGTTTTGCATCAAGCCCTGGAGGGGGGGGGGGGGGTGTATCTGCTATTGAACTACAAACAAAGAAGAACTATGTCCTCCATCTGCCTTAAATGTTTGTCAGAGTCCACATGGCTTTGTAAATGAACATCACCTTATTTCCCATGGAAGAATGCCTTAATAATTTGTATCACTTTATTTTTACTTTTTCCATGAAGCGTAGCGGGAGCTGAAGTTTGTGTTTTGAGAGAGTTTATTAACTTTCAAATGAATGATGTCAGGTTCTTTGATTCAGTTCAGTAATCAATGATATTTATACAAGCCTACAGAAGTGATGAAGAGTTCAGTTATTTGTTACCGAAAGTGGTCAATCATCATCATCAAAGTCATATGTCATCTCCACAACGAAGGTCGGCCGCTAAGGATCTCAAACATCTTCTGTCTTGATGGTGCACTCTGATAGACTCTTGTCCATCTCTTGGTGTTGTCTTCCCATTTATAGCGCTGTCTTCATCTTGCACATTTCCAGTTTGCTTTCAACTCTTCTTTTTATTATGGTCTTCAGCAAAGTGCTATGTCCAAAGTATTTTAGATGTCTAATTTTTATCTGCTTTATTTCTCTTTTCATTCCTGGCTTTTCTAGGACCTTGTTAGTTGTTTTCTTCTTGTTCCATTTTTTTTCTTCCATTTGATGATGAAAAATATCCAATCAACCTCTGATGGGTTATAATTAGGATTTATATTGTTTTAAATTCCAAATAATATGAATAATTGCCGATACATGAAAGTGGCATCTCATCTCCTGTCCAATACTAGTTCTCTTTCCATGAGATGAGCCCCATTCTTCTGTATATCCAAATCTCAAATGCAAAGTCAGTGGACCAAGCATAAAATAATAAATTCTTTAAGCACCAAACACGGCGCATAAGGCAGAAACCAGTGCTCTCCAGGTTGTACGTTGTGATGCCACTCCTCTTAGCTCTTGCACATTGTTTAATCCCAACGTTCTTCCTTCTCTTATTATTGTTCTTCTGAGTGTTTCTTTTGGTCTTCCTTTTTTCCTCTTACCCTCAGGAACCCAAGTGAGTGCCTGCAATGGTATTCTGTTGTTTTGCATTCGTAGGACATGACCGATATATGACCATTGTCTTTTCCTTATATAGTTGGAGACATATTTCTGCCTAGAGTCTTCTCTTATTTGTCGATTAGTCTTGAATTCTTTCCAACTGATGTTCATGAGTTTTCTAAGACATTTGTTCTCGAATGTATTCAGCTTGTTCTCCAATGATTTTGTTATTTTCCAACTCTCACAGCCGTATGTTAACACTGAGATAACATTTGAATTAAACAGACGAAGCTTGGTATGTATATTCAATGATCGTAATTTCCAAATGTTAGATAATCTATTGAAGGCGCTAGCTGCCAAAGCAATTCTAGTATGAATTTCTCTTGTTGTGTCACCATCCTGAGTCATTTTACTGCCTAAATAATTGAAACTTTCAACTTTCTGTAGTTTTTCCCCGTTCAGGATGATATTAAAGGTCTCGTTAGAAAAGTTCATAGCTTTAGTTTTAGAGGCATTTATTTGGAGACCTATTTTAACCGAAAGATGACACAAATTATTTACTGCTTCTTGGGATTGTCTGGGTGTTGAACTTAAGAATGCTAAATCATCTGCGAAATCCAGGTCCCCCAGGAATTTTCCATTTTATACCTAATTGTTCATTGTGGGTATAGTTTCTCATAACCCAATCAATAGCTATTCCAAAAAGTAGTGGTGACATAATACAGCCTTGTTTCACCCCTGTTTCTACTGTAAACCATTCTGTATTCCCTTTATTTGTTCTAACACAACATTTTGCATTGTCATATAGCGCTTTGATTATATTCACATATTTTGTTGGAAAACCATAGATTGTAAGTATCTTCCACAAGCATGGTCACAGATTTATTGTTGAGCCAATGACAGGTATTTTACTTGTACAGCACAATTCTTCTTCAAGTACCAGCTGGTTTAGGTCATATGTTTCAACAACTTTCCATCAGAGTGGCTTAGAGGTTTGGCGTCTGCCTCTAATTCTAAAGGTACTGGGTTTGCTTTTAGTACAGGGAATATAATAGACGTAAATTTTTTTGAGAACCAGTACCGGTAATTCCTAATGATGTGATACTCCCCACTGATCTCCTAGGTAGTGAGATCGGATGCCTAGCCTTCTTGGATAAGGGCAAAACAATAGAAGGTCCAGTGTGCAAGTTGCGCACGTTAAAAATCCCTCAGCAGTTGGAAATCATAAAGAGTAGGCCATACATCCGCTGCCCTTGTTAAAATTAAAAAAATTAAGAAACCTACCCACCACGAAAATATTTATAGAATGTGCGATTCCTGTTTACATACACTGGGATCCTCGCCAGTGCTACGGAATTCGTGCACTGTGCTGAGATTCTCCTTGTGTGATCTAAGGGAGGAGATCAGGGCTCTGATGAAGTTGCTCGTGTGATATGAAGATGATGCTTAAAACCAAAACAATCTGTTGTTGACTTTTTTCATGCCATGATGTCAAGCTTGGCTTAGGTGATATGTGTTTCAACAACCTGCTGTCCCTAGTGTTATGTTGTTGACTTCTTATGCCATGATATGAAACTGTCCTGCATTTTCTCTCCTTGTTGCCCTCTATCTCTTTCTCATCTCTCTATCTCATCTTGTACACACATTAACGACAATTCTGTTTGTTATTTCAACGTTTCCACGAGCATTTAACTGTCATTGTAATATTTTCAATTTTAAGTTGAATTTTTTATATTAAGTAGCTTTATTGCTTGACCTCTCTCTCTTTCTATCCCTCTCTCTATGTGCGTGAATGACTATGAGTAAATCTACTTGTGTATGCTCAGTTTCTGATTGTGATGATAATATTAATTAATCCTGTCTGAAGTTGTTAATATTTTAATTTGTAAAACGCTGAAAATTGTATTGCAGGGCAGAAATGTAAAAAGGCAATTATGCCTATTTCTTTACACTGATGAAATAAAGATTTCGTTCGTTCATTCGTTCCTTGAATGGTTCTTGTTGTTACGATGATGTAGAAGTTTTGATAATTTTGTTTCATAATGAATGAGCCACCCAATCCGTTGTCATATTTTTTTAAACTTTTAACATTCTGTTCAAACTAAAGACAGAGGACTGAACTTAAAAAACATAAACTGAGTTTTTATTCCACATATCAGTTTACAGCTAAGCTATACCACCCTTCCTTTCAGTTTCCTGTGATTGTAGTTTTGGCCTTGACAATCAACAAAAGACAGGGACAATCATCTTCCTCGTTCGTCCTGAAAAGGACGTTGGTTGCGTTGTGTCTGTTTACGCCGGAGCTGTGATATTTGCACCTTTCGGTCGACACATCCGACTTCAGTACGGCATTTTTTGGGACCGGGTTTGCCTTCCCTCTGCGATCCCTACTCTCTCAGCCAGACTGCAGTGATGCAGCCTGTTTCCAGGACCACCACGTGGAGGTGGAGTAGGGTCTTGGTCAGCTCTGGTTCGCTGACCCTGATGCAAGCAGTCAAGCTATGGGTCGCTGACTGCATTCTCTATTGCTGCATCTTTGGGTCCCGGACAATCATCTGATCATCAAGGTGGATACCTACCAGAAACAATCTTTGCACATGGTCAACTTTATGTAGCACTCATGCGAGGAAGGAACCCAGACAATATTCATATCCAGGACGCAGGCTACCAAGGCAAAAAATTAAAAGATAACCCGTACATTTACAAAAAAATGTTGTGATTAAAGAGCTGTTAAGTATTTAGTCAAATTAAACTCTACTTTACCCATTCCCAGGGAGAAATTTTATGGGGATGAGAGAAGCCTGAGACAGACTGACTGCATTATAAGAGAGATAAATGTGGTTATTTGAGAGCGAACGGCGACAATGAAGAAACATTTCCGCTTCTTAGTCTTCTAAATGTGCTGCAGATGTAGGAGTTGTCTCCCATCATTGTTTTGACGTGTATGCTTGCTCATTTATTCTAATTTCCTGTGTTTAGTTCACATTTTTGTGTAGCTTCCTTTTTTATGCTTCTTGCACTATTAAACTACCAGATGCAGACAATGTGGATGGACATAGAGACAGAAATTACAAGTTCCGGAAAAGAACAGACGACAGTCAATAACTGAGAGAATGGAGAAAAACTACGGCAGGAAAATAATCTTTATCATCATCATGTCCCCCATTCATTCCTTACGAAGCACAGTCACCACGCAGCTGGTGTCTATTCAAAAAGCCTGTGCCAGAGCATTCATATGCTCTTATAGTGGTGTTTTCTGTACCAATTTCTTTAATATGACGAGATTGCCATCCCCATACATAACATCATGTTATACACCTTTTCCAACATTCCTGAGGGAGCAATAATTTTAGTCTATAAAAGAACTACAGGCAAATGCAGACAATTAAATTGAGCAGGCGTTAAGTCTTCTTCTTCTTTCTTTCATCCTTAACCGCCGACTGTCAAGCAGTCAGTGGCCATCACGCCTGGTGGTGTCTTGTCAGCAACAAACTGCTTGCACTTTGCTCGGTCAGCGGCCATTCTTCATGCTGTTAAGTGGCCCAGTGTACTTCCCAGGGTCTGTGATTGGACAAAGGAAAGGACTTCTGTACCCTCAGACATGTCATACAAGGTGACTAATATCAGGCTGTGATTAGGGCTGGCAACCTTCTCATGGAAAACTAGTTGCCACACATCAACCGCTGCTGTAAGAGCATGTGAATGTTTTGGTGCAGGCTGCCTGCAATGAGGACCATGCTTCGTAAGGAGCACAAAGAAAAATGATGATGATGATATGGTAAGTGACATATGACATTATATGACATATGACATTAGCTCAGTATTTCATGAAATAACAGTGAATTTCTTTTCTTCCTTACTTACTTAGTCGTTCCCCTTCTACCGTGAGGTGTAGAGGTTTGGAAGAGAGAGCGCCAGACCATTCTATCAGCTGTCTTCTTCCTGGCCTGGTTCCATTCTAGTCCTCGGTCCTTCAAAAATTGTCTAATGTTGTCCTCCCAGCGGACTCTGGGTCGTCCTGGATCCCTGGCTCTTTGTTTCCCATGCTTGTCGTGGTAGCCGATCTTCTCCCATTCTGCAGACATGGCCAAACCATCTTAGTTGGGACTGTTCTATTTGGGTCTGCAGCGGATGGGATTTTAGGCCTTGACGTATCGTCTGGTTGCGGACCATGTCTCTTCTTGTTACTTCAACCACTTTCCTCAGATACCTCATTTCTGAGGTTTGGATCTCGCTTTTGTGGGTTGTAGTCATTGCCCACGACTCGCATCCATATGTCAAGACTGGGACATAGGTGGAGCGGTATACAGCCATCTTCGTTTTCTTACCAACCTCTTTCTTGCTGAGGAATCCACGATTTATAGCCTGAAAAAGTCTCCCAGCCGCTGCTTTTCGAGTGGCCAACTCTTCTTTGATGCCTCCCTTTCGGTCTATAATAGCTCCGAGATATTTAAAGTGGTCGACCTGCTCCAGGACCTGTTCTCCCAACTTAATCTGATGTTTTCTTTCTTCTCGTGATATCACCATGGATTTTGTTTTAGAGCTGCTTATGACCATCCCTCTCTTCTCCAGCTCTTCCTTCCAGACTTGCAGGTTGGATTGGAGATGTGCCTCTGATTTAGCAATCAGGGCAACATCATCAGCAAATGCCAGCTCCGAAATATAGACCTGTCTCATCTTCCAGTACCCCACTGAATACTTTCTTGTTCTCTCCTTACATGCCTTGATGACATCGTCCATAAGGAGTATGAAGAGGTAAGGTGATAGGATATCACCTTGTCTTACACCAGTGGTGGTCTTGAACTCTTCTGACTTATGGTTTGCTGTCCTCACATAATTTCTGCAAGACTTGTAGAAGCTCTGTATAGCATGAATCAGAGGTGCTGGAATATTCTTCCTTGCCAAACAGTCCCAAAGTTTGCTCCAGGGGACCCTGTCAAACGCCTTTTCCAGATCTATGAAACAAAGATGGATCTCACTCTTATACTCAAGGGCCTTTTCACTCAGCTGTCTGAGTGTGAAGATTAGGTCTTGAGTACTTCGGTTTGCTCGGAATCCGCACTGGACCTCATCCAATTGTGGCTCAGCTAGGCGTCGGAGTCTCTGCTGTAGGATTCTAGAGTAGATTTTACCAGGGACACTGAGAAGGGATATGCCTCTATGGTTTCCACATTGTCGATTGTCACCCTTTTTGAAAATTGGTGTTATGATGGCAATCTCCCAATCCTTTGGTATGGTCTTGTTGCACCATGCTGCCTGTAGGACCTTTAAGAGTAATAGGTCGCCTGATGCTCCCATGTACTTAACCATTTCTGGTGTTATACCATCATGCCCTGCTGCTTTGCCCATCTTGATTTTCTCTAGTGCTGCCCTCAGTTCTTCCATCTTTATGTCATCTTCACCATCATTGGTTTTCTCTTCTGTGCTAGTGGTTATCATTTCTGATGTTTCATCATGCTCACCATCCAGGAGTTCTGAGAAATATTCTTTCCATCTTTCCATTACTTCATTCGGGGCAGTAAGCAATTTGCCTTGCTTGTCCTTTATAAATTTGAGAGGGCATTGTTTTTCTTTCCTCATGTTCTTTAGGGTCTTATAGAACAATTTCTGGTTTTCTTGTGCATCTTTTTCTAGCTTTTCTCCAAATTCTTCCCAGGACTTCTGTTTTGCTGCTAGCACTTTGTTCTTTGCTTCTGTTCTGAGTGTCACATATTCTCTATATTTTTCCATTTGTCCTGTTGTGTTTTTAGCTCCTAAGTATTGTTTCCATGCCATTTTCTTCTCTCTTATTTTCTCTTTGACTTCCTCTGTCCACCAAGGTGTCCTCTTTCTCTGGTTCCCAAGTCGGACTTCACCGCATGCTTTTGCAGCAGCTGTCTTTATGATATCCTTGAATTTATTCCAGAGGGTTTCCAAGTCATCAGGTCGTTCTTCTGTGTTGCTCACTGCTGTAGCAATACGCCCCTGATATCTGGTCTTAATTTCTGGCTCTCTCAGCTTGTAGGTCCTAATGCTCATTTCTCCTGCTCGTTTACTTGGTTTCTTGCGTGATGTTGGGCAGTTCCTAGGCTGAGCAACTCTTTCAGTTGTTCTTTTGATTGTTAGCAGGTAGTGATCACTTCCAATCTCTGGCCCCCTCCAGACTCTTGCATCTCGGACATATCTGAATGAGCTTCTCCGAACAATGGCATAGTCGATCACTGACTTCTCATTCTTGGTTGGTTCACATCTAGTGTATGCATGTATGCGCTTATGGGGGAACTTTGTGTTTGTAATGATCAGATTCTGCTCACTGCAGAATCTAAGGAGTCGCTTTCCATTGTCATTGAGAGTATCTTCTCCATATCTTCCGATAACTCCACCCCATCTAGCATGATCATTTCCAACTCTGGCATTAAAATCTCCGAGCATAATAACTTCATCTAGGCAGTCATCCACTGTCCTTTGAAGCAGCTCGAAGAATTCCTCCTTGACCTCTGCTCTCTCATCCTCATTTGGCCCATACACTATGACCAGGTTGACTATGGTTTCTCCTTCTTTTAGTTTTACAACCATAATGCGCTCCGAGACAAAGTTCCATCCCTTGATACTATCTTTTTGATTTTGGGCCACAATGCAACCCACGCCCCCTTTAGGTCTTTCAGATATGGGTACACTACTGTAGAGCAACGTGTTGCCATCGAGATCCATGAATCCTTGTCCTTTTTTTCTTCGTTTCCGTTATAGCCAGGATTTCTAGTTTTGCTTTCCTCATCTCTTCCACCAGCTCCTCTTCCTTCCCATTTATACTTCTTGTGTTCCAAGTTCCATAAGTCGTAGTCCGTTCCAGTTCGTCGCCTTTAGAATCAGTCCGGTTTTCTCTCTTGTAGTTCGCGTAATCATGATTTAAAGCAAACAGGTGATTGGCCTGTTGTGCCTTTGCATGGTGGAGGGGCTGCCTCCTTACGGCCTCAATGCAGGCCGCCCTCCTCCTTTTTCATCCGGGCTTGGGACCGGCATTGGCGGAGTTTTCTTTTCTTCCAATCACATGAAATCAGTGATCCTGATCGCATATCACATGATGACGATGATATGGTGAGTGCCATATTACATTAGCTCAGTATTTCATGAAATGGTTGTAACAGTGAATTTCTTTTCTTCCAATCACATGAAATCAGTGATCCTGATCACATATCACATGATGACGATGATATGGTGAGTGCCATATTACATTAGCTCAGTATTTCATGAAATGGTTGTAACAGTGAATTTCTTTTCTTCCAATCACATGAAATCAGTGATCCTGATCACATATCACATGATGACGATGATATGGTGAGTGCCATATTACATTAGCTCAGTATTTCATGAAATGGTTGTAACAGTGAATTTCTTTTCTTCCAATCACATGAAATCAGTGATCCTGATCACATGATGACGATGATATGGTGAGTGCCATATTACATTAGCTCAGTATTTCATGAAATGGTTGTAACAGTGAATTTCTTTTCTTCCAATCACATGAAATCAGTGATCCTGATCACATAATGACAGCAGTCTAATCATGATTAAGATTAACAGTAAAGAACAATGTTGTTTTTATTAATTACTTTATTTTCTTTGTTAACCGTTTTCTTTACTGACTGTCAATAACCCAACTACTGTAATCATCATTCACTGTTAAGATTTCATTCAGTTTATTATTTATAGTAGTAGATTGCATTTAAAAACAAACAACAGGAAAGAAGCTTGATAATTGAAAGAAAAAGGATAAATATTGTCTTTGAAAGAAGAACAACCAAAGAAATTGCAAATAAATTTTTAAAAAATCAATTAAAAAAAACTGATAATCAACTGAAAAAAGATCATTTTATCTTGGAAAGAAAGATAAAGAAAAGAGGAATTACAAATATTCACAATATTAATTCACAACCCTATGCAACAACACTGGGTCTGCAAGAACACTTGAGCAATAAAAGATAATTTAAAACAAAAATACAGAAATTATATTAAAATAAAAAAAAATATGCCATAAGTCTTGTATTCCAGCGCATAGCAATGAAAGCCACCACTGATGTGCAGAAAAAAAATTAAAGTATTACCTAGTATGTCTCTCTTGTATGTTCTGTTACAATTTTCATTGACACTGTACATTTATTTATACATTAAATGAATCTTTGCACTGCATAGTAATGAAGGGAGGGAATTATCTTGCTGACTCATGTTAAATGTTATGGTTCGATTCCCAGTAGAGGGAATATAATTTATGGAAATTTCTTCTTTTCAGAACCAGTGGTCCTAATGATGTCATACTCCCCCCAGGTCTCCTGGGTAGTGAGATCGGATGCCTAGCCTTCTCGGATAAGGGCGAAAAAGTAGGAGGTCCCGTGTGCAAGTTGCGCATGTTAAAAATCCCACGGCAGTTGGAACTCGTACAGAGTAGGCCATAAGGTCCTAGCCCGGCAAAATTAAAAAATTAGAAACCTACCCACCACAAAAATATTTATAGAATATGTGATTCCTATATACACACACTGGGATTCTCGCTGGTGCTACAAAGTTTGTTAACTGGGCTGAGATCCTCCTTGTGTGATCTAAGGGGGGAGATTGGAGCACTGATAGAGTTGTCCTTATGCAATTTATATAGTCCATAAAACCAAACGAAATATTATGGATTAAAAAAAAATAAGAACACAATGCCTGGTCAAACTGACGGCTGACATAAAATATACAAATGTATACAGAAAACTGCCCTGTGTAGTTCCTGGGAGACAAAGAAAGAACATGAATAGTGCCAATCTCGGGCATGTCGTACAAGGTGACGAATATGAGACTGTGTATGGGACTGCAACCCCATCGTATAAAACAAACTGACACAGAAACCATCTCTGCAAGAGCATGTGAATGTTTTGTTGCAGGAAACCTGCTGAGTGGGGCTAGCTGCAGTAATGGTTCCATGCTATATTGTGAGTGAAGATGAAGTTGATGATGATCTAGAAAACTGACAGAAGGCATCAGATCAAGGAGCAATAAAAACAACACAAGGAAGGAGTAGTAAAAGAAAGAAGAGGAGGCAGTGTAAGAAGAAGCTGGAACAGACAGACACATTTACATACTTAGGATGCATAGGAACACTAGACGGCGGAACAAGTAAAGACATCAAAAATAGAATGAATAAAGCGAGAACAGCCTTTGCTAGTCTAAACAACATCTGGAAGTCCTCTCAGTACAGTATAAGCACCAAATTAAGATTATATGAGAGATGTGTCCTTTCTGTGCTTCTCCATGAGAAGGAAGAAGCAATAGAAGCAAGAAGCCAAGGAACTATAAGAAAAGAAGGAGTCAGAAAAAAAGAACATTTATACCGCATGGCTCTTGGACATAACTACCTTACAAAACAGATAAAAGTAGGCTTCCGGCCTATTAGAACAGCAACATAAATGCGATAAAGTATATCATCTGTACATAATACAAACTTATCCATTACTAACAAACAATCCACATACATCCCACATTTGTACGACTAGAAAATATGAAAATCAACCGAAGCTAAATAAATAAAAAAAATCCATGCAATAGTGAACTCATGAAGAACAACAAACAAGAATAATGACTTTACATAGAATGTAAGTTTCCAACAAACAGGAAGGAATGCTGTTAGCTTGCTATTTTTAGACAAGATACCACTAACTTTGACCAAGTTAATGATGTAACTACCCATGATGCAATGCTGCTGTTAACTTGTTCATTTAATTTTGTTTTGCCACACAGACCACCACTGTAAGAACATGTGACTGCTTAGTGCAGGCTTCCTTCAAGGAGAGAAGCTGCAGTTGTAGCTCCATGATCTGTAGGGAGCACACAGGAAAATGATGAACACTTAAAGCAGGTGGCTGTTGAAATCGTCATTAAGGTGTCTAGAATTACTGCTCTGGCATCTAGACTTTTTAAATTTTATTTTAAGAGCTATGCTAAGGATTTCTCTGTAATGGCTCCTAGAATTCTTTCTTGGCTCCTAAATTCAAAAAAAAAAAAAATATGAGCACCCCTGATTTGTCCACCCTGTCAGCAGGCACGGAAAATGGCAAAATGCTGCATTTCTCAAAATATTCAAAATATAAAACACACCCCTGCACCCTTTTTTCCCCACCACATAAACACACACAGTTTTCATGTGAATGGAGTCTGTAAAACCACACTTTAGTGACAAAATTTAAAAATTAAACAGCTATTTACATATGGTACACATTTAATCCACATATAACACATGTTATAATGGCGTCTAAGTTTCCCCCTTGCCAGAGGTTTGAGCAATATATACAAAGACAGGAGCTGGGATTTACACTGTCTGTGTCAGATGTTTTTTTTTTAATTATTTAAAACACTAATGAAAAGCTGGCAACTGAAACATAAAAATAACCTTCTATGTTTGTGACTTTTCATCTGGATTACATTTTTCTTGCCTCTCAAGCAGCCTCATCTGTTTTACAGTAGTCAACTATCACAATAGTTTAAAAAAAAAAAAAAATCAGTCTTTCCTTACAAGTTTAATTTCTGGAGTGCAATTTTTACCAACATGGTAAGATTTGTCATTAGAAGAACATTTTTCACTGTGGTAAAACTTTACCAACCAATCAATCAACACCCTCTGTTCTCCTTGGTACTACAAGTCAATGACTGTATGCTTCTATTCACCTCATCCCTCTCTCACTCACATTCTCCATCATTCACTTCTGTCACAGTGTTTCTTCATGTGCTATTTAGGTTCCTACTTTTCCTTTTTCCAAGTGGGTTCCACATCAGTGCCTGACAAGTTATGCTAGCAGTTTACTTCCTTAGTGTATGAGCAAACCATATCTATTTACATGTCCTTGCTTTTGGCGCACTCGACGCATATCTTTGCCATAATAGTTTCCTTTTCTGTTTCCATCTACCCAAGTCTTTAGCTTCTTTCTTCATATATCACCAGAAATATGAAATCATGGAGTCAGAATGGTCAATTTCAGATCATCAGCCACAGATGCAAAGGTGAACAAACTAAAACCCAAAATGGATCAGATATTCAAAGGAGCATCCCGTGGAAGCAATCCCATCTCTTGCAAGCAGATGGCAGCACACAGGGCTTTGGCTGTTTTCTTGTTGGAGCTTGGCATGGCTGGTTGGTACTCCACATTGTTGACCTTCACCTGAAACAAAAGGAGTTACAAAATTCACAGGATTTGAAGCAAAATACAGTTATCGAGGGTTTTCAAAGTTAGGCTACGCACAAAGCTAGCAACCTCATCATGTAAACAAAATGCTACTGAAACCATCATTGCAAGATCAGGAAAGCACTTTGCAGCTCACTTACTGCCTGAAACTAACTGCAATGACTGTCCCATATTCCACTATCATTTTTTTTAATGCAACAATACTGAGGGTTCTTACAGGTAGAAAATGAGTTAAGAATCACATAAATTCACAAGCAGATATGAATAAAAAGCATCAATCGTGTCAACAAATCAAAGCTGTCACACCCCAAGCATGAAAAGAGATAGACAGTAAAAAAAACAATGACCCAAACTTCATAATGGCACAGAGTGACATGCAGACCCAGGAGTAATCTGACAGAAACCTTACAGCCATAACTTCAAAATGAAAGAAAGACAGTATATAGGTAATGACACATAAAGGTAATGTTTCTGGCACTCGTGAGAAGTATAGAAGTAGAAAAAATAGGAAAGCTGAAGAAGTGATTGCATGTATAATTAGTCTGGATTGTTCCTAAGTACATATCCAGAGTTACACGGGGGGGGGGGGGTTGTGCTAATGACCCCTGTCCACAAAGCATTATTTTAATTGCAGGGAGGATAGTCACAATTTGCTGTCGTGGCAAGGTGGTGCTGTTGTTCGGAAGATCCTGGGTTTAAGTCTACATTTAGCCTATCACTTCTGTTGTTTTTCTGTTGCCTAGTTTTCTACTTCTTTATTTCTTACGAGTGCCTGAACCATACCTTCATGTGTTTTACTTATTACTGTTTACAGGCCTCAGGTTTCCTCTCTTTTTTTTATGCAAAAGAAAGACAGAAATTGAGAATTCCAGAACTGGACTGCAGGGTGTTTCTATATTGGACTTATAATGCCCCCTATGCCCCAAGGCATGACAATGACTGAAAATGAAGAAAGCTTAATTTCCTGTAAGATAAAGGACTGAAATGGTTTTGGCCATATAGAAAGAAGAAAACAGTGAGATGTTTAAAAAGTGTCCGATAATGTTCATGATGAGCAGACAGTTACAGCTAAGGATAGAAGCAGCACTGGACTTTATAAAGAAATTTTAAAAATATTAAAATTGAGAGCAGTCTAAACTTCAATAATTTAGGGTTCCCTAAATCTAAATATGTCAAAATCAATCGTTAGAGCACATTCTTAAATCGGTATATTATGACTGATAATTTTATTTTCTTGTGGTTTTCCTATGAAGTCTCAGAGCCTAATGTTACGTTATTGATTTTTTAAATAACTTGCTTTTAATTCATTAACTGACATCAGTTTTAGCAAAGAAACTTTCAATAGCATTTTAAAACTTTTGTTATTATGGGTATGTCATATCTTATCCCAATTTTGATTTACTGCAATTAATGCTGTAAAACATTGCAAAATCTACTACTACCATAATATATGAAATTTAAAACATTGCTTTGAGATCTACTACAGTTATCAAAAATCTATTCCAAGAATAGTTTTACAATACAATAATGAGCTTTGCATTCAAATAGGGGCAAAGTCTACAGACAGGGGGTATGATGTGCTGGTGTTGTGGGTAGTGGGTTTCCCCCCTTGCTTCACCCTAGGCCTAGTGAATTCTGTTCATGAAAGGAGCGACCATTGCGGTGTTAGTCTCTTGGCCTAGCAAAACCTCTCATACCCCAAGATCGTTGTGCGTGGTGAAGAGCCACACCCTCCTCGAGGTAGTCCTGGTAACTGAGGGTGCGAATCCTCAGGCTAAACACAACGGATCTAGAGGAGCAAACCTCGATAATAAAACCGGTGCACTACACCGTACACGCCCTCTGTGGGTGGGAAGGAGCCAGATGGATACTGAACAAGTCTTGGGAGTGGGAACGAGTGTGGACTGCTCCCTGAAGATCGGAATCCATCGTACAGGCACAGAGACTCAGGACATGACGATCCTATTGCCTTCAACTCTTGGTCACATGCCTAGAGCCTCGGAGAACTCGGCGTAACCAGCAGGCAATTTGGTGGCGGGGAAAGAGCACTGTGAGCCCTACCTTGGATACGTATCACAAGGAGACGCAGAAACACCCCCTTTATCTCCCCCAGAGCTGGCACAGTACACTTCTGGCTTCTACCCAGGGCGTTAGGAAATCCACAGGCACCCCAGCATCACAATGCCAAGAAGATGACAAAGTTGGAATTTACTAACTCAAACCTGGCAGAGCAAGTCCTCCAACAGATGCGGCCGATGCTGGGCCCACTGGCGCGTGGACACGTCCCGATCCCCATCGAGACTTGCCCGGGGAGCCCACCCCGGCTCAAAAAAAGCAGAGAAGGCCACTCTCCAAACCTCCGATGTCTTGCGGGCAGTGTTAGGATGTGCAAGAACATGGACAGGAAGACTCCACAACTTCCCCACTGAAGACACGCCCACGGCGACCGTTGCCTCAATTGGCTGTGTGTGGTGTACCCGGAAACGGGGCCTCCCAGTAATGAGACACAGTTAAGTCCCCGATGTCACTTATCGGTGCAGAGTTGAGAGAGATGGCTGAGCATCACAATCCCCCCTGTGTTGCAGCATGATGAGAACCCAGAATTGCACACTGAGCTTGGGGGGATCACTTGGGCACCAGACTTAATACTGGCTCTTGACTGGATGGCCGCATGCAGGAGATTTCTACAATGGGGGGTTGGCAGGTGGTGGGTATCTGGAAGTGGCTGTGTGCAGGACGTGAGGATTCCTTGGGTGAGCCCAGAACCAGAGCACAGCATTGTGCAAGCTCTGCATAGTTGGAGAGCCCCCTGGATGACGGGGAATGCACAGTGTGCTACCCCACCTGTCCCCAACTGCTAACTTAGAACCAGAAGTGGGGTCCTCTGTATGCGTGCCAGGCCAGGATAAAATGCCTGGGAAAGAGACTGGAGCTCAGAACTCCCTAACTCAAAGTTGCAGGATGGCAGGAAAGACAGGGCTATTTTGAAGATAATGCAACCATATTTTCACCATACGAGCTCGGACGCCGCCTCAGTAAACAAGGTCCGCGCAGAGCAGTGACACCCCCAGGCTGCTTGCGAATAGTCTACTACTGGGAACATAAACAGATTAGGGATGAGCCCACTCTCCCGTTGAACAGGTGCTAAAGTCATAGATACTGGGCCAGAAGGCGCACCGGAAACCACAGTATCACGCAACTCGCTTTTTTTTTTCTATGGAGAGTACACCGTCAAATAAATCTCGTACTGGTGCTCGCCCTGTGGAGCTCCACCAGGCAGGTGCAGTGCCGGGCTCTGAGCCTCGACAGAGCCCACCCTCAGCTACTGGAGGACCCTCTAGACCGTCTTGTGGAGTCAGCAGACGGCGGAGGAGAACTACTGACCAAAACAAAACAAAAAAAGAGAAACCCAGAGTGCCACTTGTCATGATGCACTGGAATGCAGAGGGAGTGAACAGCAAGCAGGCTGGATACAGCAAAAAGACAGAGCTGGAAAACATCTTGTATGAGAAGCAAGTCAGTGTTTGCTGTATCCAAGAGACTCACTTGAAAGCAGATCAAACCTTTAAAATAAGGGGATATCAATGCTTCAGATCCGACAGAAAAGATAGACGAAAAGGAGGAGTACTTACTCTTGTAAGGAATAACATTCCTGCACACGAAAGGAAAACCTTCATGGATGGAGCAGAATATCAGCTGTTGCAGATAAAGGTAGACAAGATGGAAATAGAACTCCTGAACTATTACTGTCCGAACAACAAACCCCTGAGTCTCAGCTCTATACAGGTACCAGCCACCAACTTATAGCAGTTGGAGACTTTAATAGCCACTCCCAGAGCTGGGGCTATAACCATCTGGATCACAGAGGTGAAGAGGTTGAAACTTGGCAAGATGATCACTCCCTAATCCTAGTCAATAATGCCACAGATACTCCTACCTTCTACTCCAGAGGATGGCACACAACTTCAACACCAGATCTTGCCTTCTCCACACCAGATATAGCTGGATCTATTAGTAGAGAAGTAGGAGACCAACTAGGGGGAAGCGACCATCGCCCAATCTTTCTTACTGTCCAGAGTGCAACTCTCAGTACAGGCCCAGCCATTACAAGATGGAACTACAAAAAAGCCAACTGGGGTTTATTCAGGCATCAGGTGAACACGCTGCTGTCTACCCTCAAGGTACAGAACAGAGACATTAATGAAGTGGTAAAAGACTTCAACAGATGCATACTACAAGCTGCAAAAGAAAACCATTCCCAAAGGATGCCGGCGTAACTACATACCATACTGGTCCAGCACACTCCAAGAACGTCAGGAAGCTATGGACAGGGCTAGAAAGGACGCAGAGTCTCAGCCTTCACTTGAAACTCACAACAAATGAAAAAGGCTGTAGCAGAGTTTCAGAGAACAAAGCTAGAAGAAAAATGGAAAAGCTGGAGAACTAAAACGGCATCGCTGAACCTTGAGAAAGACGGCAGGAAACTTTGGAGATTAGTCAAGTCTCTAAATGAAGAGCGTTCCTCACCTAGGCAGACTATCACATTGGATGAAGGTGGCAAACTTTTCAGAGGAAAACAAGCTGCAGACTTGTTTGCTAGAAGATACAGTTCAGAAAGCAACTTACCCATTAACATAGATCATCAGAGAGAGATAAGAAAAGAAATACTGGCAACCATGGGACAGACAGATACTCCTGCCCCAATGAGGGAACCCATCACACTAGGAGAACTACAGAAGGCTATTTCCAAGCTTAAGTTTCAAAAGTCACCCGGCCCAGACAAAATCAGCAACGAAATGCTAGTAAATCTGAGCTCAGCAGCAAAGACAAAACTGCTTGAGATATTCAACCACAGCTGGTTGAAAGGAACGGTACCCCAAGTATGGAGAGAAGCCATCACAATACCCATACTAAAGAAAGGGAAATGTAAGACCGAGGCTGCAAGTTACCGGCCAATCAGTCTCACAAGCTGTGTTGGGAAGACTATGGAGCGAATAGTCAACCACAGATTGAAATGGTATTTAGAGTCTGAGCAGATCCTGGTGCCGGAACAAGCTGGATTTAGAGAATGCTACAGTATAGAAGACCAAGTTACTTACTTGTCTCAAGCAATAGAAGATGCCTTCCAGGAGAAGAAAAAGGTCCTAACGATCTGGGTCGACTTCAAGCAGGCCTTTGACAAGGTGTGGAAAGATGGCCTCATTGCAAAACTTAGGAGAAGTGGAATCCAAGGCAACATGATGAAATGGATCCAGTCATACTTGCATAACAGGAGAACTAGAGTCACTCTTGACGGTCTGCAGAGCAGAAAAGTGTTGCTCCATCAGGGGGGGTACCTCAAGGAGGAGTAATTTCCCCAACACTCTTCCTTGTTTACATCAATGACCTGGTGAAAGATCTCCCTGCAGGAGTTAAAGCTGCCTTATATGCAGATGACCTAGTACTCTGGTGCGCTGATGAAAATGTCACCACAGCAAATTATAGAATGCAGCGGGCAGCAGACATGCTAGTGTCATGGGCAGAGAAATGGCTTATCACAATAAACACAGACAAAACCTCCACAACACTGTTCTCCCTCGCCCCCAAGGACAAATCAGCTAACATACACCTAGGGACAACCGTGATCAAAGAAGAAAGCTACCCCACCTATCTTGGGGTGACATTTGACCAAAGGCTTACATGGAATAAGCATATTGAAAACGCAGAAGGAAAGGCCCGAAGACGACTAGGCCTACTCAGAAAATTAGCAGGTACCAACTGGGGAGCAAATGAACGAAATCTAAAGAAGATTTATAATGGAGTAATAAGACCACACTTAGAGTTTAGCTCAGCAGCATGGTCATCAGCTGCTAACTCACATCTGCAGGCTTTGGAGAAGGTGCAAAATCAAGCTCTCAGGCTCATTACAGGAGCCATGAAAACTACACCAATAACAGAGATGCAGAAGGTTGCTGGATTACAGACATTGTCCCATAGAAGAGACACAAAAAACCATGATCCAGATGGAAAAGTACAACAGTATGCCAATGCACCCAATGAAGGCAAGACTAGATGATCTGGCATTGGGACGTCTAAAGCGTAGCAGCTTTGTGCACCGGGGGAAAAGACTTATAAGACAGCATCAAGAAGACCTATCCATGAAGACAACACCACTGAAGCCCACCCTATACCCTGTACCATGGGAGCAGGCCAGCAGTGCCCTCCAAATTAATACAACAGTCAGTGGTCTCACAAGTGGATGTGAGTATAATGATCTGCAAAAACGAACTGCTACATTGAGTATGATCCAAGAAAGCTATCCCGATCAATCATGGATACATGCCTATACAGATGGATCAGCAACTTATGCTGTTAGGAATGGAGGTGCCGGTATCTTTATCTCATATCCTGACAACCACTATGAGACTAGGCACATTCCCACTGGTAAATTCTGTTCCAACTATACAGCTGAGGTTCAAGCTCTAGAGCAAGCTGCAAATATGATTTATAACACCAACTCTGACTGCCACCAGGTATTCATCCTCACAGATGCACTGTCTGTCCTGCAAGCTCTCAAGGGTGGTAAACTCCCGCATCTGAGAAATGAACTAAACAAGGTAGCTGCCAAAAAGAGAACCATACTTCAGTGGGTACCATCTCATTGTGGTGTACCCGGAAATGAAAAGGCAGATAAACTTGCAAAAAAGGGAGGAGAATGTGAACAAGAAGATAATGAAGTCACATACTTTGAGAAAAAGAGAGCTATCCAGACTATCAGAAGAGAACAGAACCAACCCAAAGACGACTATCACACTCTCGACCGGCAGGGACAGATAACTATTTTTCGACTCAGGACAGGGCATAACAAACTGAATAAACACATGCACAAGCTACGATTGTCTGCTTCACCACTGTGCACATGTGGATTAAACGAACACACTGCTGAGCATGTTCTACAGGACTGTCCTCTGTATGACCAGTTAAGAAAGATATACTGGCCCAATGACTCAACACTAAACTCAAAGCTATATGGAGTTAAAGAGGAACTTCAAACAACAGTCGAATTCATCATGAGAACTCGTCTGACGGTGTAATCATCAAAGATGCGATCGCAAGAAGAAGAAGAAGAAGCATTCAAATATGGTGCTCATAATTCAAAAATAAAAAAATATCTTCGTAAATTGATAAACAGCATTGAAATCCATTATGGCTTAAGTTTCCTTGGTAACCAATATCACTGTATTAGCTGGCACTTGTTATTTTGCTTTGCTAGTATTACTGTAGGCTAAGCCAGTACATTTTAACCAATTATTAACAAAAACAAGCATTTCACTGTAGCTCCTACCCCACAACAAACTGAAGTTTTGGTCAGAGATTCATTCTGAAGACACTGAAAAAAAAAAAAAAAGCATAGGCCTTCCAACAAATTTATACTAGGTCACTGTGCCACCCATTCAGGGTTTTCACATCTTGTTTATCCTTTTCATTGCTATCTACAGTTCTATTCTCCATGTGTTTTTTAGCCTCACTCTAACTTCTCTTGCCCTGGGAATTTCAGAACAAGGACCACCTTGTAATGTTACGAATAGGTTTCCTCAGTGTGCGCACTTTTCATCACCAGTATCTTATCTCGTTTCTTCTGTTCTATTGGCACCTGCCTAGTTCAAAATCGGTGATCATGTCATACCATTTCAATCCTTCTATTCTCCGCAAGCACCCATTTATGGAGCCGGGGTAGCGCAGTGGTTAGTGCACTGGCTCCCTAGCTCAGTGGTCCATGGTTCGATCCCCAGTTGAGGCGGGATTTTTTAGACCTCAAACATCTCCGGGGTCGACCCAGCCTCATGAATTGGGTACCAGAGCAACTCTGGGAAAGTCAAGGCGGCCGGCGTGATGCTGACCACGTCACCCCTAGTGCGCTGATGGTCAAGAAAATATGGGCCTAACACCATATTCCCAATATGCCTCAATGGGCGTGTAATGGGATCCTTACCCATTTATGAAAGTCTGTTATTTATATGCGAATAGATAAGCGAATCTACGTGGAGCTGGCAACCCCACCACGTAAAACAAGCAGCTACAGAAACCACATAATGAATTTGGTGCATGCTTTCTGCGCTGGGGCTACAGTTGTGGCAGCTCCATGCTCCGCAAAGAGTGAAAAAGGGAAGGAAGGAAATGTAAATTACCTTAAACATAAAATTTTTCTTGTGATCTGGCCCACTTTCTGACACCACAGTAAACAAAGGTGGCCCCCACCTACGTCTGTTACACAACTCCATCAATCCTGACACTGGGTGCTTATCTGCATGAGAAATTGTCAATCAAGGAAAGGATGTAAGACTAATTTACTTATGTTAATATATTAATACCTTTCAGCTCCCTAATAAGCAGACATCCTCCTGTCCTGTACCATCCATTCAAGGTCTTCTTGATCATTTTCATGTCTGTCTCCAGTTCTCTTCTCCATATGTTTTTTGATCTGCGATTTCTCCTACACTAGAGATTCCAGAACAAGGACTGCCATGGAAGACTGTCAGTTGATCTTCTCAAAGTGTATTCCAGATTCTTCACCCGTTTCCTGTGTCTACCTGATTCTTCTCCATCAGCTGAACATTAGCAATCTTGTCGTATGATTTTACTCCTATTCTGTGTAAGCATCCATTTCTAAAAGTCTAATTTGCTTATGAACATTTATGAAACTGAAAAGACCAGTTATGTCATAATGGCACAATCTGTTACGATTTTTTCCACTTTGTGATGTTCATATCTTTGACTGATAACACTGGACAACAGCCAAAATGTATCTGAGACAAAAGTAGCTATTTTTAACTACTTTGGATATGCTGATCACAATTATGAACTTAAAAATTGCGAATTAGCTCTAGTTTTCTAGATCGGGGGGGGGGGGGGGGGGGGGGTGGGGGGGGGGTGGTGAGGGGGGGGGGGGAGGGAGGGGGGGGGGGTGGGGTTAAAAGAAAGCTTACAACCTTTATTTTGGTTGTGAGATCGGTGACTAGGACCGGTATTGGGCCCCACATATATGTTGTCAATCCTGTGCAACGAATCTGCGCTGCTGGTTGAACCGAAAAAGACGATCGATGCGTTTTGCAGTTCCAATGGTGTGGAGGGAACCGACAAACCATCTTAATGATTGTTACTTTAGCATGACTCCTCCAATTGAACATGGTATTTCTAAGAAGAAAAAGCAGCCTGTGGCCTATCCGAATATTCCCTCTACTATGCGGCCAGTGCCTGACCCACCAGAATCTTATACTCTGGATGATGAAGAAGATAATAAGGCCAGTGGACATCCATCACCCGTGAAAGCATCTACATCAAGAGATCATGATTTCGTGCCTATTGAAGAGTCTGTACAGCCACATACAATTACCCAGAGTGAATTGAATGATCTAGTGAGAGATCTGGAATTGCCAAAAAAATAAAGCAGAGCTGTTGGGGTCCAGACTGCAGCAATGGAATCTTCTAGAAGAGAATGTGTGTCTGTGTTTCGTGCTCGGCAAAAAGGTCTGCTTCCATATTTCAAAATAACAGATAACCTCATTGCTTGCATTGGTATACTGGGTCTGATGGCAGCACTGTACATCAACTACAAAGACGACGATTGGAGGCTGTTCATTGATTCGTGCAAGTTGAGCTTAAAAGCTGTGCTGCTCCATAATGGTAACATTTTACCACAAGATCTTGGTCCCTCCTCTCCACATCAAACTTGGACTAATGACGAATTTTGTAAATGCCATGGATCGAAACGGGGCAGGATTTTTATACCTTCTGATAAATTTCCGAGACTTAGTGAGGCCAAAATCAAGGAAAGTGTATTTGTCAGTTCACAGATACGTCAGCTCTTCAGAGATCAGCGTTTTGATGATATCCTCACAGGTGATGAAAAGTTAGCCTGGAATGCTTTCCAGCAAGTGGCCACAAACTTTCTAGGAAACAATAAGGCTGACAATTACCAGGAGCTTGTAGAAACCCTCTTGCAGTGCTACGAGAGACTAGGGTGCAACATGTCTTTGAAATTACACTTTTTACACTCTCATCTGGATTTCTTCCCTGCTAACTGCGGTGCTGTCAGTGACGAGAATGAGGAACGATTTCATCAGGACATTACTACCATTGAGAAAAGGTACCAAGGGAAATGGAATGCAGCAATGCTAGCAGACTATTTTTGGAACCTTGTGAGAGATGCTCCAGAAACTCATTACAAGCGACAGGCAAAAAGGCGTCGCTGTGAATCATTTCCGCTATGAGCATTATTATCATATGGTATGTATATGCAAATGTGTAAAACTTGTTTTACAGAAAATTTAAAAAATTATAGCTAATCTGATGTTTTAACAGCCATTTTCATATTCAGCAGCCCAAACAACATAAAGGTAACTTGGTTTAATCTCAGATACACACAAAAAGTCAAAATTTGTTGTCCAGTGTAATTTGTTCTGTTCCAAGTATTCCAGTGTAACAAGTTACATTACATGTGTTGCAGCCAGGTGCTATGAAGGTACTAACTATTTCAGTATATTAAATAAAAAGAAAATGCTGATATCTTCAGCATAAAATCATCTTGCCAATTCCATTTTTGCAAACTGGATTGTTCTGAAACAAAAGATATCTTTCCCAGCTGTCTTAGTCACACATTTTGTGAAATACACGTCTATATCATTTTATCCAAACACCCAAAAACTGAAATATTCTTCTTCTTGCGATCTCATCTTTGATGTTTACACCGTCAGATAAAATATTCTGAAAATCAAAAGTTTCTTCAGGATACTTTTCGATCACAATTTGGGCAATATTTGACTATATGGGACTTCAGGCCATTTTAAAAACATTTTGGGCGACTTTGGGCTACTATATGAATGCGATTTAGCAATATCTGAAAACAAAAATCAGGTTTCCGAAACAAAACTGTCCCTGAGTATTCCAGATAATAGGATACAGACGTGTACGTAAGCAACTAACAACATGTTCTAATCTAAACTAAAAGGTAAGGGTAGTCCCATTGCACATACTACCATACAGGAGTGAGGTGTTAGAGACTTCAATATACCAGGTCTCATCTTAATGAGGTGGGAAGGTCAATTCACTTCCTTTGCCTTCCCTTACACAGCAGCAGTCAGGTACTCATTTACAGCTGGGTAGACTGGAGAATGACGCCACCTGGTTTTGAACCCGGTAATTTTGCATTGAGAAGCAAGTGTTATACACCTGTAGCATAATAACAAACCAGCTTTTATGTCTCATGATGTCCAACAATGTTACATTAATACTGCTAGTCAACTGTATCAGTCGTCACTGTGTGTTCTCACCCTGCCTGCGAAACACAAAGTTGTGTGTGACAAATTTTGTATCTTCTTTGTCACTCTGAGCGTCCAACTGGGAGACTAGTTAGAGAGCTAGCATTTAATGGCGAAGGTGTCACAATCGAAAGATGGTGGCAGCACGCTCCAGTGTACCCAGTTGTAAATGGGTACCCAACTCTGATCTTGAAGCAGGGAGGGCAACAAACAGTGAGGAAGCGAACTTGTCACCCCGCTGTTGAAGTTGGACCTAGTACAGTGAAGTCTCTAACACTTCACTCCCCTACAGCAATAACCGGCTATGGGACAACCTTTACCTTTTTTTTTTCTTTCCCCCACTTTCGGCTTCCTGAGCAGCACAGCCCTTCAACCATATCTCTTCACATCTTTCTGCCTCCATATCTCTTCACATCTTTCTGCCTCAGACATTCTGTCCTTGCTCAAACAATGTCACACACTGCTGGTCAACCTTCAGTGTATCCATCTTTATCATGAATTCTCATCATACTTGCCCACAAAAAAGTGATTAACTTCTTCTTGTTGACTTTTTCAAGTTTCTATGGAACATAATCGTTCAACCAGATCCTTCACAAATTTTGTACCAGCTCTTCCAATGTCACAATCTGCTAGTCAACCTTCAGTGTTTTGGTTTTAAGGATTATCTTTATTGCACACAGACAACTCCATCAGTGCTCCAATTTCCTCCCTTAGATCACACAAGGAGGATCTTAGCACAGGCATGAACTCCGTAGCACCAGCGACGATCCCAATGTGTGTATACAGGAATCACACATTCAATAAATATTTTTGTGGTCGGTAGGTTTCTCATTTTTAAATTTTGCCAGGGCAGCGGTCTTATGGCCTACTCTTTACTATTTCCACCTGCTGAGGGATTTTTAACGTGCGCAACTTGCACACTGGACCTCTTATTTGAGGTGGACACCATACCTCTTAGCCACTCTGACCCCCAACCTTCAGTGTATCCATCTTTATCATGAATTTCCATCCAACTTGCCAACAAAATAGTTGATTGAGACAAATTTAACTTCTTATTGAAACACAACCCTTGAAATAGATATCCTCACAACTTTCTGTCTCAGCTCTTCCAATGTCACTGTCAACACTCGGCTGGTTAACCTTCACTGTATCCATCTTCATCATGTATTCTCATCCTATCTTGTCAACACAAAGCTATGTATGATAAATGTATCACCTTCCTCCTGTTCACAGTCCAGATCCCTATAAAATATCACCCTTCAACCAGATCTCCTCACATCTTTCTGTCTCAGACACCCTGTCCCAGCTTTTCCAATGTCCCACTCTGCTAGTCAAGCTTCACTGTATCCATCTTCATCGTGTATTCTCATCCTACATGCTAACATGTTGTTGTTGTTGTTATTGATCTAGCGGAGCTTGGGCTCCCATCCTTCGGCCCAATGCCATGTAGTGATATCTGCATGTGCATTCGCAAGTTGTTTTGTTTCTCCGTACAAGGTGTTCCACTTATCTGGCCTCAGAGGAAGGAGCATTTTCCTAACATCATTGAGTGTTGGGCACTCAAAGAGGTGGTGGTCAACAGTTTCGTAGGGGTAGTTACATACTTGCTAACATAAAATTGTACTATGACAAATTTATCATCATTTTCTTGTTCATTTTTCAAATCCATTTGGAACAAAACCCTTCAACCTCATCTCCTCACATTTTTCTATCTCATACATTCTACCCCAGTTCTTCCAATGTCACACTCTGGTGTTAAAATTTCACTGTATCCATTGTCATCATGTACAGGTCTGTAATTCTTTATCCTTGGGATCCTCATTGGTGCTACGCAGTTCGTGCACTGTGCTGAGATTCTCCTAGTGTGATCTAAGAGAGGAGATCGAAGCACTAATGGAGTTGTCCATGTGCATTGAAGATGATCCTTAAAGCCAAACCAACCAACCAATCCCTTATCAGAGTATCTGAAAATCAAAATGTTTCTTCTGGACACTTTTTGATTGCAATTTGGGCAACTGTGGCTATTTGTGTGAGATCTGGTTACTTTGTGATTGCGATTTGGGCATTATCTGAATACTGAAAAATCTATAAGCATTTCAGATGAGAGGTCACACGGCCCTGTATTCTAACACTACTTGCCAACATAAAGCTGTGTATGATAAATGTATCATGTTCTTCCTGTTTACTTTTCAGATCCCTATAAAACATTACCCTTCAACCACATCTTTCTGTCCCATCTTCTTCCACATCTTCTCTGTTCTTACTTTTGTCTCACATTCCCTTCCCTATGTGTTCTTTGTCTAATGCTCATATCCTGAGCGTTCTTGAGCAAGAACCGACAACTAAATTTGTCTACTCACTTGACAAATCTTTTGCTCTAGGAACACTGGCAACGGCATTGGTACTGACACTAGCAGCGGCAGCCTGAATTCTGTGCCTAGGGTTTTCAGCTGCTGTAGTCAAGCCTGGTATAAATTTATAAAGTGAACATTTCATCAAGTGGGGTAATGGAACTGCTTGTTGTATACACAAAAACATAGGAGGTAGCAGGCCATCGTAATACTGCCAGGTAACTATCACCATCATTTTGCTATTTGCTTCTTTATGGAGCATGAAGCCACGACTGCTGCTGGTCCCCCCCATCAGGCAGACTGCACCAAAACATTCATTAGCTCTTGTAGTAGTGGTTTCTGTAGCAATCGGTTTTACATGACAAGGTTGCCAGCCTCATGAACAACATCATATTAACCGCCTTTTACGACATCCTAGCGGTGACAAGTCCTATTCTTTCTTCATCTCCTAAAGATGACCACCCCCACCCTCAGCACCATTACTCTTGTGATAGTGCTGTGTTTTTTTGTTTTTTTTTTTCGTACGCCCGCTAATACTCGAGGCGAATTCTCAGGTTATTATTAATGTCTAACCTGACATTGATTTTACGTGAGTATCCCTTTTCTTGTACAGAGACAGGTGTCCCTCGCCATTCAGGCAGATACTCGCCAATTTCGGAGGTACCCATTAGAGCTGGGTCGGCTCAGGAGCCGCCAATCCCTGGTCGACGACACTCCTTCAAATGTTCTCGCCAGGTCTCGAGTTAATCCAGTCCAATTCCCGGTCGACGAAAAATATGCCGTCGCCCGGGTTTGATCCTGAATCACCCGGTCGCCAGAGCGGTGTTGTAACCACTACGCTAGCGCGGCTCCCTGCTGTGTTTTAAAAACTGAGCAGCCTACTCCATGGGGGCGTGGGAATGATTGAGTTTCAAGGGGGTTTGAGAATGTCTTATAGCTTATTACAATGAAAACTATCATGAGTTCTGAATGCCTTTTGTTTATGTGACTCTTCATTTGTTTGAAGTATGGGCAAAGGGCCCTGAAAGAGTTTTTAAGCTCTGCTGAGCAAGCCTGTCACCAAATAAAAAATTCAAGCACAGAGTTTCTGACAATAACCAACACCTTATTCTCAAGCAGCACCAATGACGTGTGGAGCAGAGCACAATCTTCCAAATAAGACTCAACAACCACTTAAACCTCTCACATAAGCCTAATTTCCGCAACTGTACCCATCAACTTGAGACAGTTCTGCCATCTGCTGCTCACTTGCCCAGGATTCTCAGCTGAAAGAAGAAAGCCACTGTCGGGCTCCCCAACAATCACAAATGCTCTTTACAGGACTACTCAGCAGCTACAAACACATGGTAAATCTTGAACTTGGTACTAACTGCGAAAGAGCGAATGAGCTCAGCAGCCTTAGTTAAATAACAATAACCCTAAAATACGAAAGAGTATTAAGTTTCCCCAGTTTGCTTCCATCTCTAGTTGAGACAGTCTTTTTATTTTATTTACCAACTTCCACCTCTAACTGAGCCATGTTTTTTTTTTAATTTTACCAATAATAAAAACAAAACACATGAAAGAACTAGATGTTAAAAATTACCTGTACTGTACACTGTAATTTTTCACATCTAGGATATTTCAACTTAAGGAAAAACTGCTGTGTGCCCAATTGTAATTTTAATTTAGTGCTGAATTTTCGATAAAGAGGATGGGGGTGAGGCTGAAAAGGCGTGAACTACTGCATGATGGTTGCAGAGTAAAATGAATTTATCCTTAAAACTAACACACAATAACATGAAAAAATCATTGGCAGCACTGCCGCAAAATACAAAATCAATAGCAGCACTGCTACAAAACTCAGCTCCTTCCAGGCCAAATGTTTACCAAGATTAATGAAACTTGTGGCCAAATACTATCACTAATATACAGGGTGTTTCAAAAAGATTATCGGTATTTTGAAGGTGTATAGTTTTGGAAATTGCAAACTTAAAAATGTTTGGTTTGCACCAAACGATAGGTAAACTGTCAGAGTTTGGACAGTTACCCGATAAAAAAAAAGTTTTTCATTTCAGCCGCTAGACGCCACAGCAGGTCGTTTTGTGTATTGCAGTTTGCCAAGTCATGTTTAGATGTGTGCCGTGTAACACGAGGGGCACACATTGAGGGAGTGTAATGTAAGAGATTAAACTTTGACAGTTTTACTTTCTTTTGGTGCACACTGTATATTTTTAAGTGTTCAATAACCAAAGTTATATGCATCTAAAATACCGATATTCTTTTTGAAACACCCTGTACTGTGTTACTGGCAAATAACAGATTAAAGCTCTGAATACAGCGATCAAAAGATTGCGCTGGCTAGAGCTTGTCATTATGATAGCAAGGGATTTCTTGCCACAAATAGCAGTAAGATGAGTGCCAAATGACAAACAAAATAAAATAATCATGGAAATATATATGTAAAAAATATTAAGACACTGCTTTTCCTCAGAAAGCCGCAGTCTGCATCTATGGAAGACATTTGCAGAAATCTATGTGTAATGTATGCATACTGCATTCCTGAATGAACTGACATTACAGCAAACCTGAATAACCATAATAACCTCAGCTAGGCCTATGGGCTTAAACAACTATAAGACCCTGCTTTAATAAAAGTAGAAAAGATGGTGGGAATTCACACCAGTTGCATGTGTCATGACCAGAAAACAATGGTCAGATGAAAAAAAATATGAATCATCACCCAAATTGGACAGATATGAAAAAAAATAAAAATTCTGGAAGTAAATAAGCCAAAACACACTGGGCAGGACAATTTTACATCTGATAATAAGTTACATTGCTGTTTATTTACATTTCGTAACTACAGTTATAATAACAATCATCATCATCATAACCTTTACCCTTCAGCTCCCTCAGGAACATAGGCCTTTAAAAAAATCTCATGCCATCAACACAATGCCTATCCTCCCATGCCATCAACACAATGGCTATCCTCCCATGCCATCAACACAATGGCTATCCTCCCATGCCATCAACACAATGGCTATCCTCCCATGCCATCAACACAATGGCTATCCTCCCATGCCATCAACACAATGGCTATCCTCCCATGCCATCAACACAATGCCTATCCTCTCATGCCATCAACACAATGCCTATCCTCCCATGCCATCAACACAATGCCTATCCTCCCATGCCATCAACACAATGGCTATCCTCCCATGCCATCAACACAATGCCTATCCTCCCATGCCATCAACACAATGGCTATCCATGTCTTGCTTATCTCTGTCGATAGTCCTCCTGTTCTGTGCCATCAGCTCAAGGTCATACATGTCTTCCTCATCCAATTCTCTTCTTGACTGTTTTTTCTGGTCCACTTCTACCTCTTACCCTGGATGTTCCAGAACAAGGACTGCCTTGTAATACTATCACCAGGTTTCCACACCATGTGTGTCCTAACTTCTCATCTCTTGTTCAACTGGCACTTGTCCGATTCTTGTTTTCAGTTCCACTCTGGTAATATTAACACCACCACTTACTAAGAAAGCCAATTCAAAGTGACCAGCAAAAGCAGCTAAGACAGATTCCCCAAGATGCCTTCAAAATTATGCCTCTAAAATGCTTATAAAAGCCTCTTATAGTCCCCACGGGTCTCTTAAAAGATAAAGAATAAATGGAACTACTGTTCCATCAAGCGTGTCATCATCATCATCTCAACCCGTAACCTGTCATGGGTCATAGGGGTGCCATGGTGGAAGCATCAGCAGACAGGGTCCTCCACTGCTCTCTATCCTCAGCAATGCGTACAAGTGTGGAAAAACCGTGTCCTGCCCATTCTTTGATGTTATCAGCCCAGGATTTTCTTTGCCTTCCTCTTCTCCGTTTACCTTCAACTGTTCCCTGGAGGATCGTTTTCGAAAGGGAGTCATGACGAGTTACATGCCCAAACCAGGCAAGCTTTTGACGTTTCACTACTGATAAAAGTGGTTCTTGGTGGCCTGCATAGGTGTTTATTTTCTCTCTAACATAGACATTTGTTTTGTGCTCTTTATAGCAAATGCGCAAGCAAAATTCTTCTATAACATTTATACTCGAAAGCCTGAATCCTTCGCTCCGTATCTGCAGTGAGTGTCCAGCCCTCACACCCATACAAGAGAATAGATAATACAAGTGATTTGTATAATTTGATCTTCACAGGAAAACTGATGTTACTTTTCCAGATCACATTCAGCCTTGTCATGGCAGCTGAGGCCATCTCAAGTCTTGTCTTGATTTCTTTACTTGATCTTCCATCACTACATATAGTGGACCAGAGATATTTAAAGGTGTTAACTTCTTCTAACATTTGCCCATTTAACGTAATGTTGGTCGGAACATGTTTCTTATGGCTATTCACCAATATCTTGCTTTTTTCTATATTAATTTCCATCCCATACGTTCTTGTTACTTTCTCCAGTCTAGAGGTAAGGTCTTGAAGTTCTGATTCTGTTCCAGCTATAAGATCAATATCATCAGCAAAATGTAGATTGCAAAGAGGTCGGCCTCCAATCGATATGGTTGTTTTATAATCGTAGAGAGCCTCCTGCATAATATGTTCTAGATATATATTAAAGAGCACTAGGGACAGGATACATCCCTGGCGAACTCCTACAGTTGTTTTGAAAAATTCTCCAATGTCATTGCTTGCAAAAACAGCACTGCTTGCGTCCTTGTATAGTGCTTCAATGATATCTATGATGTTGGTATCAAAATTGAATTTTCTCATTATTTGCCATAAGCCTTCATGCCAGACTCGATCAAAGGCTTTTGTGAAATCGATGAAGTTATGGTATAAATCGTGTTGATGCTGGAGATGTTTTTCGATCAGTAATCTAATATTGAAGATTTGTTCTGAGGTACTTCTTTTTGGTCTAAAGCCAGCTTGTTCCTCAAACAAGATTTCTTCTGATTTCTGTTTTATTCTGTTCAAAAGTATCCTTAACATCACCTTACTTGGATGACTAATAAGGCTAATGGTTCTGTAGTTCTTGCACATTTTTAGATTTCCTTTCTTTGGAAGCGGTATTACTAATGACTGCGTCCACTCTTTTGGCCATTTTTTTGTACTCCATATCTTCTGGCAAATTGTTGTCATGATTTTTACTATATCTGGTCCTCCATATTTCAAGAGCTCTGCTGGGATATTATCCACACCCGGTGACTTCCCTCCTTTCATCGAACATATAGCCTCTTCCACTTCTTCCTGTAATATTGCTGCATTTCCGAGTTCCCTGTTTTCGCACTGAATGTTGTTTAATATGCTATAGTCAGTGTCGAGTTTACAGTTATATAATTCTTTACAATATTCTGTCCACCTTCTCATTACAGCTGTTTTTTTCATTGAGCAGAGCCCCATTGCTATCTTCTATGACAGTTACCCTGGGCTGTTGGGGTTTTGATAGTCTTCTTAATGTGTCAAAAGCTGCCTTGCTGTTACCTTTTCTTAGCCCCGTATTAATGGACTCACATTGATCAGCTACCCATTTTTCTTTGGCCTGTTTCATTTTCTTTCTAATATTTTTATTCACCATAGTGTATTGCCACGCTGCTTCAGGGACCTCTTTCTTAACCTTTTTCATTTCCCGCCGTGTATCACATACAAGGAGACTAATATGCAGTTGTTCATCATGTAAAACAGATGGCCACAGAAAGCATCCCTGCAAGAGCATGTACCTGCTTTGTGCAGGCATTCTCAACAGGGACCAGCTGCAGTGCTGGCTCCTGCTCCATAGGAAGCAAACAGAAAAATAATGATGATGATGAATACAAATAAAATATTATACATGTGACCCACTTCTGAGGTGTATCATTCTGCAGCACTCTAACACAAGCCATACCTCTGCGGTCCACTTTGATATCTAACATGAGAGGCACCTTGCTGCCCTCATTATTCTTCCCGAGACCTTCACCTTGTTTCCAGCCCATCTTCTGAAGCAAGAACATCCCAATGCCTCCATTGACAGGGGCAGCGTGGGATATCTGTGTCTGTTGGAGGTCATGAGAGAACGTTATGCAACAGATGCAAACATTTTTATTTCAGTTTACAGTTACTAAAGATACTAGGTTTACATTTCTGTCTGTGTGAGCTTTGGGCTTGAGTTGCATTTGCATTAAATTAATGGGACTTTGCATTATGGATCTTTTGTTTAAGGTTAGAGAATTTGACAGATATTAGAAGCATCTACAGCTTTCAGGTATTCCAAAATGAACATCTAGGCACTCTCATAATTCTTCTTCTTCTTCTTCCGTCCTTAGCCACCGACCGTCAAAGCAGTCAGTGGCCATTACGCCTAGTGGCGTCTTAGGGCAACAGCAGATAGGTTTTCTTTGCCATTGTTTCCCATCACGCCTATTGGCGTCTTTAGGGCAACGGCAAATCAATCCATCTGCTGTTGTTTCCGTAATCGAAGTGACTGGCAAACGGGTGATCAGCCCGTTGGTACTCTCATAATAGAAGAGAATAAATGCTTTCTCGAAATAATGAAACTTCCACTAGATCAGCTGATATGGACTAAGGCTGCAAGAAAGACATAAAGCAGACTATGCATAATGTCTGCAGACAGACAGGAAATGCAGTCTTCAAACTCTAAGGAAAATATAAAAGTTGCAGACAACAAGAGAAAGGATACACACACACACAACCCAAAATTGAAGGAGAAGCGTTAACACCAACCAAGAAATAGGGAAAACCACCAGAAAAAGAAAGCATTCACAGTAAACTAAATAAAATAAAAATAAAAAAACTGTATTAAATAACAAGTGCTGTAACAATGACAGGATTTCACCTTACAGGTTTTAAAGGATGTAACTTTCATGTTTTTTTCTTCTCTGATCCTCAGCCGCCGACCGTCAAAGCAGTCAGTGGCCATCACGCCCAGTGGCGTCCCGTAGGGCAACAACAAATTGATTCCACTTTGCTCGGTCGGTGGCCATCCTTCGTACAGTGCCCCAACTCTGGTTCATTCTTTGCATCTCAGCCTCCACAGTCCTCCGCCAGGTTGTTTTTGGTCGGCCTCTCTTTCGTTTTCCTTCAGGGGTCCAAAGCATATGACATATGAAATATTCCCTCAGCATACTCTGCTCTATGAAGTCTTCTTCAACATGTTCAAGAATGTGTTTGATCATTTCTTCTCCACTAAGTTTTTTCATGTGTATTTCCGGGCCATCCTACGGTCACTTTTCAACTGCATTCAATTAAAAGGTGTGCCTAGTTATTCTTCTTCTTCTTTGATCCATAGCTGCCAACCGTCAAAGCAGTCAGTGGCCATCACGCCTGGTGGCATCTTGTAGGGCAGCAACAAATTGATTCCACTTTGCTCGGTCGGCGGCCATACTTCTTACAGTGCCCCATCTCTGGTTCATTCTTTGCATCTCAGCTTCCACAGTTCTCCGCCAAGTTGTTTTTGGTCGGCCTCTCTTTCGCTTTCCCTTGGGGGTCCATAGCATAGCTGTTCTTGTGATGGTATCAGGGTCCCTTTCTGAGGACGTGGCCAACCCAACTCCAGCGTCTGCCAGCTATGATGGTGTGCATGTCCTCCTGGTTACTCTGAATAAGTAGTTCTTGGTTGCTGATGGTATTCGGCCAAAAGATTGAGAATTTTCCTTAGGCAGATTGTGTGAAAGGAGGACAGTTTCGACATTTCCTTCTCTGTTACTCTCCAGCATTCCGCACCATAGAGAAGCACAGAAAGTACACAGCTCTCATACAGTCTTAATTTGATGTTTGTGCTGTACTGGGAAGACTTCCAAATGTTGTTGAGACTAGCAAAGGCTGTTCTCGCCTTGTTCATTCTGTTGTTGATGTACTTGCTTGTTCCGCCGTCAGGTGTTACTATGCATCCTAGGTAAGTAAATGTGTCTGTCTGTTCTAACTTCTGGTTCCTTATTGTTATTGGCTCAGGATTGCCCACATTTAGTGTCATGACCTCTGTCTTCTTCAGATTGATGTTCAGACCAACCTGCTGACCATACTTATTCAGTCTATCAGTTTTTTCTTAGATGTGTTGATGTGAATGCGCGAGTAGTGCAATGTCATCTGCATATTCCAGGTCTTCCAGTGTAGAAAACGTTGTCCATCTAATTCCTCTTGGACTGCCCTCTGTTGTCTGGCGCATCACCCAATCTATGGCTGTAAAAAAATAATGTTGTTGATAAGGGGCATCCCTGTCGTACTCTTGTTTTCACTTTGAATGTTAGATTACTCAATCCAACACTGCATGTAAACTTAGAACACAGGCTTTTTACGATGGAAACATTGCAGCTGGGAATTCCATAAGCCCCTCAGTATTTTCCATAGGCTGTCCCTGTGTATGCTGTCAAAAGCCTTTTCAAAATCAACAAAGTTAATGTATAGCTGTCTCTGCCATTCTGAGCACTGCTCTTTAATGTTCCTGAGGGTGAATATATGATCTGCACATCTTCTGTGTCCTCAGTTTATGGTCAACTGCTTTTGAAATTCTCATCATTATCCTGCCTAGTATTTTACTGGGAACTGAAAGGAGAGTAATTCCTCTCCAGTTGTTGCACTCTGCAAGGTCGCCCTTCTTGGGCAATTTGACAATTATTCCTTTACTCCACTCTGTTGGTGTTGTCTCAGTTTCCCAGACTTGTGCAAATAGTGGTTCTAATAGTTCTGCTGCTAGTTCAGAGTCTGCCTTGAATAACTCAGCATTTAGACTGTCGTGACCAGAAGCTTTTCCATTTTTTAACCCTGTGATAGCTGTGATTTCTTCTTTTCATGGAATGTCTGTATTTATGTCTATCACTTTCAGCCTCAGGAACATTTAGCTGAGTCTCTGGTGGTTCCTTATTCAGTGTTTCTCTAAAGTGCTCTGCCTATCTTGTTTCCTGCCCCTGTGCTGTGGTGATGAGATTTCCTTGCTTGTCTCTTACTAACGTTATGTTGTTTGCACCTCGTTTTCCACTGATAGTTTAAGTTATTTTATAAACTGTGCTTTGTTCATTTCTCAGTGCTGCCTCTTCTGCTTGTCTTGCCAGGTCATTCAGAAATGTCCTTTTGTTAGCACGGGTTTGACGTTTTACTTCCTTGTCCAGCTGACTGTACTGTTCACTATATATATTGCCTTTAACCTGGGAGACTTAGCTTCTGTTTTCTTTTTCATTTCCTTTCTCTTCGCTATGGTGTTTAGCGTTTCTGGTGTTATCCAGTCTTGGCTCTTTCTTTCCTGGAATCCCAAGCATGACACGCTGCTTTCCTTGTATATTGTTGAGATGGTGTTGAATTTCTGGTCGACATCATTGGTCTCTGTTCTTTCCTGACTTTTAGCAATCTGATATTGTCTCTTTACGTCGACTGTGAGAGCATTTCTGGTGAGGGGTCCTTAAGTTTCATGATGTTATATCTTTTCTGTTTGACTGCAACTGGTCCAGCAGCTCTGAGTTTCACTTTCAGTCTTGCTACTACTAGGTGATGATCACTTCCCACATCTGCGCCGCTTCTTACTTTCACATCTTGTAGTGCATGTCTCCATCTGCCATTGATCATTATGTGATCTATCTGGTTTCTGTCCCATCCGTTTGGTGATTCCCATGTTAACTTGTGCACTTCTTTGTGTGGAAAAAGGTTCCTCCAATGTCCAGGTTGTTAATACTGCAGAAGCTTATTAATTAGTCCGCATTCTCATTTCCTGTTCCACTGCCACATTTCCCCATTACTCTCGCGTAGTTATTATTATTATTATCTAATTGTTGTTTTTTTCCTAAGAGCATCACATATACAGCCCCATATCATCATCATTCTCCCTATTGAACTAGCCAAGGAGCATAAGTTTTCAACAAACTTGATCAGCTGATATGACTTAAGCCAAGACTCCCTGTCCCGTGCCATAAGCTTTCAACAAACTTGATCAGCCAACATGACTTAAGCCAAGAATCCCTGTCCCGTGCCATAAGCTTTCAACAAACTTGATCAGCTGATATGACTTAAGCCAAGACTCCCTGTCTCGTGCCATAAGCTTTCAACAAACTTGATCAGCCAACATGACTTAAGCCAAGACTCCCTGTCCCGTGCCATAAGCTTTCAACAAACTTGATCATCTGATATGACTTAAGCCAAGACTCCCTGTCCCGTGCCATAAGCTTTCAACAAACTTGATCAGCTGATATGACTTAAGCCAAGACTTCCTGTCCCGTGCCATAAGCTTTCAACAAACTTGATCAGCTGATATGACTTAAGCCAAGATCCCTGTCCCGTGCCATAAGCTTTCAACAAACTTGATCAGCCAACATGACTTAAGCCAAGACTTCCTGTCCCGTGCCATAAACTTTCAACAAACTTGATCAGCTGATATGACTTAAGCCAAGACTTCCTGTCCCGTGCCATAAGCTTTCAACAAACTTGATCAGCTGATATGACTTAAGCCAAGACTTCCTGTCCTGAGCCATAAGCTTTCAACAAACTTGATCAGCTGACATGACTTAAGCCAAGACTTCCTGTCACGTGCCATAAGCTTTCAACAAACTTGATCAGCCAACATGACTTAAGCCAAGACTTCCTGTCACATGCCATAAGCTTTCAACAAACTTGATCAGCTGATATGACTTAAGCCAAGACTCCCTGTCCCGTGCCATAAGCTTTCAACAAACTTGATCAGCTGATATGACTTAAGCCAAGACTCCCTGTCCCGTGCCATAAGCTTTCAACAAACTTGATCAGCTGATATGACTTAAGCCAAGACTTCCTGTCCCGTGCCATAAGCTTTCAACAAACTTGATCAGCTGACATGACTTAAGCCAAGACTCCCTGTCCCGTGCCATAAGCTTTCAACAAACTTGATCAGCCAACATGACTTAAGCCAAGACTTCCTGTCCCGTGCCATAAGCTTTCAACAAACTTGATCAGCTGATATGACTTAAGCCAAGACTTCCTGTCCTGAGCCATAAGCTTTCAACAAACTTGATCAGCTGACATGACTTAAGCCAAGACTTCCTGTCACGTGCCATAAGCTTTCAACAAACTTGATCAGCCAACATGACTTAAGCCAAGACTTCCTGTCACATGCCATAAGCTTTCAACAAACTTGATCAGCTGACATGACTTAAGCCAAGACTTCCTGTCACGTGCCATAAGCTTTCAACAAACTTGATCAGCCAACATGACTTAAGCCAAGACTTCCTGTCCCGTGCCATAAGCTTTCAACAAACTTGATCAGCTGATATGACTTAAGCCAAGACTTCCTGTCCCGTGCCATAAGCTTTCAACAAACTTGATCAGCTGACATGACTTAAGCCAAGACTTCCTGTCACGTGCCATAAGCTTTCAACAAACTTGATCAGCCAACATGACTTAAGCCAAGACTTCCTGTCACGTGCCATAAGCTTTCAACAAACTTGATCAGCTGATATGACTTAAGCCAAGACTTCCTGTCCCGTGCCATAAGCTTCAGGTCTTTCCATGTATTCCTCATCATTTTCATTCTTGTCAACCTCTGCTTCTTTTACCCTGGAGATTCCAGAACAAGAACTGCCTTGTAATGCTATCAACACCAGTTTTCTCAGTGTGTGCTTTATTCATCACCAACATCTTTTTTTCATCACCTGTTCCACTGGCACGTGTTTAGTTATTGTCATAAGTTCCACATTAGTGATCTTGTCATACGTTCCACATTAGTGATCTTGTCATAAGTTCCACATTAGTGATCTTGTCATACGTTCCACATTAGTGATCTTGTCATACATTCCACATTAGTGATCTTGTCATAAGTTCCACATTAGTGATCTTGTCATAAGTTCCACATTAGTGATCTTGTCATAAGTTCCACATTAGTGATCTTGTCATATGTTCCACATTAGTGATCTTGTCATCAGTTCCACATTAGTGATCTTGTATTACATTCCATGTTAGTGATCTTGTCATAAGTTCCACATTAGTGATCTTGTCATATGTTCCACATTAGTGATCTTGTCATACGTTCCACATTAGTGATCTTGTCATAAGTTCCACATTAGTGATCTTGTCATACGTTCCACATTAGTGATCTTGTCATACGTTCCACATTAGTGATCTTGTCATAAGTTCCACATTAGTGATCTTGTCATAAGTTCCACATTAGTGATCTTGTCATAAGTTCCACATTAGTGATCTTGTATTACATTCCATGTTAGTGATCTTGTCATACGTTCCACATTAGTGATCTTGTCATACGTTCCACATTAGTGATCTTGTCATAAGTTCCACATTAGTGATCTTGTCATACGTTCCACATTAGTGATCTTCATACGTTCCACATTAGTGATCTTGTCATATGTTCCACATTAGTGATCTTGTCATACGTTCCACATTAGTAATCTTGTCATAAGTTCCACATCAGTGATCTTGTCATACGTTCCACATTAGTGATCTTGTCATACATTCCACATTAGTGATCTTGTCATACATTCCACATTAGTGATCTTGTCATAAATTCCACATTAGTGATCTTGTCATAAGTTCCACATCAGTGATCTTGTCATACATTCCACATTAGTGATCTTGTCATACATTCCACATTAGTGATCTTGTCATAAATTCCACATTAGTGATCTTGTCATAAATTCCACATTAGTGATCTTGTCATACGTTCCACATTAGTGATCTTGTCATATGTTCCACATCAGTGATCTTGTCATAAATTCCACATCAGTGATCTTGTCATAAGTTCCACATCAGTGATCTTGTCATACGTTCCACATTAGTGATCTTGTCATACATTCCACATTAGTGATCTTGTCATAAATTCCACATTAGTGATCTTGTCATAAATTCCACATTAGTGATCTTGTCATACGTTCCACATTAGTGATCTTGTCATATGTTCCACATCAGTGATCTTGTCATAAATTCCACATCAGTGATCTTGTCATAAGTTCCACATCAGTGATCTTGTCACACGTTCCACATTAGTGATCTTGTCATAAATTCCACATCAGTGATCTTGTCATAAGTTCCACATTAGTGATCTTGTCATACGTTCCACATTAGTGATCTTGTCATACATTCCACATTAGTGATCTTGTCATATGTTCCACATTAGTGATATTGTCATACGACTTCAATCCTTTTATTCTATGCAAGCATCCATTTATGAAAGTCCTGATCCATATGCTGATAGAAAATGTTATAAATAGTCAGTATGTTAGCATCTGTACATGAAATGTGACAACTAAATTTTGATAAACTGCTACCCTATATATCTGAGACAAAAAGTACATCTACAAAAGACAATACTCAACCAAAATATTTTCAGAAATAAACACTGAGAAAGGATATATAGACCTGGCAATGGGATCTCATCATGGCACAGCGAAGAATTAAAAACAAATTGCAGAAAGTATAATTATTTCTCCTGATTAATAATATCACAAATGTAAGAAGACAAAGATGGTTTGAACATGTAGGGAGAATGGAAAACAACAGGCAAAGAAAAGCTAACTCTAGACCCAAAACAGGTGCCAATTACATGGACTACCAAGAAATAACAGACAAACCGCATAAAGATGGCTCACAAGAATTTTATGAAATGAATAACGGCTGTAGGATAGTATGGCGCTCCCTCCTCCAAACCTCAACACCTCATGGTGGAAGAGGGATGACTAAGTAAGTAAGTAAGAATAATGGCTGTCATGAACAGAGAAGAACAGAAGCAAGTAGACCCTGGGAGTCTCTGAAGGGACAAAGAAAGAACAAGAAAGCTGCCCCCTGAGGCATGTCATAGAAAGTGAGTGACTAATATGAGAATGTGCATGAGGCTGGCAACTTCAGCCTGTAAAACAAATTGCCACAGAGACTATCACTTCAAGATCATGTGGAGGATGCTTCGACACAGGCTGTGTCTGCAAGACCTGTTGCAATGGTGACTCCATGCTCAGTAAGGAATGCAAAAAACAGATTTAAAAAAATAAAATATGCTCTACACACAGCTCAATGTAAATGACGTATAATGATTTTAAAAAAAGACAAAAGAAAGAAGTTTGCATGACACTAATGTATGCTTGCAACAATGCCACTTATTTTTAAATATGTCACAGCATCTAATGAAATAGGAAGAACTTTTAATGGCTGATAACTATACAAGAACACACGGGGCAAACATAATAATTATTTCTCCCCACCATGCAAACACTCAGCTATGTCACTGCCACTTTCAGGTATGTAGGCAATTTCCCACAAACATAATCAGCATCTAGAGAAGGGAACTGGAGACAGATATAAAAGGGATTTTAAAAAAAGGCCAGGAAAAACCTTAAAAGGATGGCACCAGCAACCTTTATACAGTTTAAGATGGCTGTCTGCACGGAGGCTGACAACCTCATCATGTCAAATATATTGCTACAGAAACTACTGCTACACAAGCACATGAATGTCTGATGCAGGCTTCCTGCAAGGACACCAGCTGCAGTGGTGGTTTCATGCTCCATTAGGAGCAAAACAAGAAAACAGAGAAGAAGAGCAAAACAAGAAAACAGAGAAGAAGAGCAAAACAAGAAAACAGAGAAGAAGAGCAAAACAAGAAAACAGAGAAGAAGAGCAAAACAAGAAAACAGAGAAGAAGAGCAAAACAAGAAAACAGAGAAGAAAAGCAAAACAAGACAACAGAGAAGAAGAGCAAAACAAGACAACAGAGAAGAAAAGCAAAACAAGACAACAGAGAACAAGAGCAAAACAAGACAACAGAGAAGAAAAGCAAAACAAGAAAACAGAAAAGAAGAGCAAAACAAGAAAACAGAGAAGAAGAGCAAAACAAGAAAACAGAGAAGAAGAGCAAAACAAGAAAACAGAGAAGAAGAGCAAAACAAGAAAACAGAGAAGAAGAGCAAAACAAGAAAACAGAGAAGAAGAGCAAAACAAGAAAACAGAGAAGAAGAGCAAAACAAGAAAACAGAGAAGAAGAGCAAAACAAGAAAACAGAGAAGAAGAGCAAAACAAGAAAACAGAGAAGAAAAGCAAAACAAGAAAACAGAGAAGAAGAGCAAAACAAGAAAACAGAGAAGAAAAGCAAAACAAGAAAACAGAGAAGAAGAGCAAAACAAGAAAACAGAGAAGAAGAGCAAAACAAGAAAACAGAGAAGAAGAGCAAAACAAGAAAACAGAGAAGAAGAGCAAAACAAGAAAACAGAGAAGAAAAGCAAAACAAGAAAACAGAGAAGAAAAGCAAAACAAGAAAACAGAGAAGAAGAGCAAAACAAGAAAACAGAGAAGAAGAGCAAAACAAGAAAACAGAGAAGAAGAGCAAAACAAGAAAACAGAAGAAGAGCAAAACAAGAAAACAGAGAAGAAGAGCAAAACAAGAAAACAGAGAAGAAGAGCAAAACAAGAAAACAGAGAAGAAAAGCAAAACAAGACAACAGAGAAGAAGAGCAAAACAAGACAACAGAGAAGAAGAGCAAAACAAGAAAACAGAGAAGAAGAGCAAAACAAGAAAACAGAGAAGAAAAGCAAAACAAGAAAACAGAGAAGAAGAGCAAAACAAGAAAACAGAGAAGAAGAGCAAAACAAGAAAACAGAGAAGAAGAGCAAAACAAGAAAACAGAGAAGAAGAGCAAAACAAGAAAACAGAGAAGAAAAGCAAAACAAGAAAACAGAGAAGAAGAGCAAAACAAGAAAACAGAGAAGAAGAGCAAAACAAGAAAACAGAGAAGAAGAGCAAAACAAGAAAACAGAGAAGAAAAGCAAAACAAGACAACAGAGAAGAAGAGCAAAACAAGACAACAGAGAAGAAGAGCAAAACAAGAAAACAGAGAAGAAGAGCAAAACAAGAAAACAGAGAAGAAGAGCAAAACAAGAAAACAGAGAAGAAGAGCAAAACAAGAAAACAGAGAAGAAGAGCAAAACAAGAAAACAGAGAAGAAGAGCAAAACAAGAAAACAGAGAAGAAGAGCAAAACAAGAAAACAGAGAAGAGCAAAACAAGAAAACAGAGAAGAAGAGCAAAACAAGAAAACAGAGAAGAAGAGCAAAACAAGAAAACAGAGAAGAAGAGCAAAACAAGAAAACAGAGAAGAAGAGCAAAACAAGAAAACAGAGAAGAAGAGCAAAACAAGAAAACAGAGAAGAAGAGCAAAACAAGAAAACAGAGAAGAAGAAGAGCAATGAGAATGTACCAGGCAGACATTTTCCAGGATAGACTAATGCTTAGGATGACAGACATGATAAACAAAGTGTCCGAGAAATGACAGGAATAAACAACAACACAGAATTCAAAATGAATGAAAATATTTAAACATGGTTGACAAAATAGGCATTCCAGTGAAGTTATTAGCCATATCAAAAACTATTCATCAAAATAAGTAGGGGCTGAGACAAGAAATAAAGTAGAATCCACAGGGGCGTATAAGAAAAGGCAGACCATGGAAAAACTGGATATCTTTGTGACAAAACTTTAACAAAAAAATAAATAATAACAATACAGAAAGAGACCCAAAACAGCAAAGGATTGCGAGTTCTCAAGTCTGCATTGTGTCACTACAATACCTCAAACTTGCAAAGAGAAATTTAGATGGAAATCGTGGAATCAAGGGAAAAATCTGAAGCATAATACCCCAGACAGAATGACTTATACAGACTCAATGAAAGTGTGTATTTACTGTGAGCTGAAATGTAAAGAACAAGTATGCAGCTCTGGGTATAATGTGAACTGGTGATGGTGACAGACGCACCTATGTCTACAAAACTAATCCTCTTTGATTTCCACACACCTGCCATGCCCACATACCTTATAGTGACTTCCCAATGGTTAGCTGAGTGTTTATGCAGTGTGGGTACTCACCTATACCTCAGGGCTTGAGGAATATGCCCAGTCTCACTAATATAACATGACAGCCATTTGGGCAAGAAGCCTCATGAATGACCCTGTAGTGTACCGCAGTCCCTTTATTTTTGCAATTCCTATATTATACCACAATTAAAAATTCTGGCCTGCTCATTGTAAATCATAGATTTATGAAGACCATATTTTTTAAAAAAATGCATTCTAATCTATTTTCAAATCCACATGAGCAACAAAACTTTTGCCGTTTTAATTTTTTCAATTGCCATTCTTTTCATTTCACAGGAAAAAGTCTTACAACTTCTATTTCAGATCCTTGCTAATCTGTTACCCTAATGAGTACAAAACTTATTACAGCGGCAGGTCAAACACCCAAGGATAGCTCTGAAAATAAAGTCAATATAATCATATTTCAAATATATGGGAAGCCCTTTTTTTTTAAAACTTTAAGTCCTAAATGAGCAGTAGCTATAAATACAAGTCATTATTCATCTTTCCAACTGAGATATAACATATTCAACTTATGACTAAAAAGTCATTTCATATGGGACGTTTTAGGAAAATTATTCATTGTTCGGACTAAATCCACATCTTAGCGATTAGTCATCCTTTTAAACAAGAACGCACTTACTACAATTGTAAGTGATATATAATGCAAACGATATGTCAATCTTTCATATGGGGTGATAATACTAAGCAATACTTTTCATTAAGTTCTTACTAAGTGAACATCTCTTTAGGAAGAGTCAACCTTTCATACAGGAGAATAATAAATAGAAGCTAATCATGAAGCTCTAATTAAATGAACATTTTAGTCATTTTTTCATACTTAAGGGCAATCTTACGGGAAAGATGTCAATAAGTTCTACTAAATGAATATTTTTAAAGAACAGACATCCTTTTACGCCGGAAGACAATCGGATGAAACTTTTCATTAACTTTTTAACTAAATGGACATTTTCAAAGAATAGCCATTATTTTAAACAAAAACACATTAAAATTCTAAGTGAGGTATAATTTCAAAGCAAGTCATTCTTACATATAAAATGAGAACCAACAAAGTCCTCAAAAGTGTAACTTAATTTTTTTTTTTTAAAGTCAGCAAAGAAGTCCTAAACGTATATATTTTGATACAAAAAACGATCACTCTAGTTGTTTACATTCTATGTATTAAAAATTTGCAGGAAAACAATTTAAGATCCCTTATAACCAAAGTCACAACTATCCATAGTTTCATCATCATTATAATCAACACCACCATCATCACATTTCCAGGCTAAGAATCAAAGTTTCTATTCTTCACTCCTTTAAGTCTCCTTCTAAACTACAGTGAATAGTTTAGTACTCATATATTGTTAAAACAGCGCTGTTTTTCTTGCACTTTTCTCTAAGCAAGTTTTCCTTCATTTTCCTGAATTTAGACACTGATAATTCTGTCTTCTATTTTCCTGAATACAGATCTTGATAATTCTGTCTTCCATTTTCGTGAATACAGATCTTGATAATTCAATCTTCTATTTTCCTGAATACAGATCTTGATAATTCTAATCTTCCAGTCTCTCATTCCATCTTTTGTAAGTCAGAGTAGCAAGTAAGTCTCCTGGCCTTCTTGTTCTTGTTTTGTTTGTTCAAATTCTATTATTGGTCTACCTAAGGTTGACCCACAATATGTGCTAATTACATTACTTCTATCACTTGTTTTGGGTTTTCTGTGAGCAGCCTCATGTCAACTGTATAGCATATCACTGCCTATATTTCTTCTACTTAAATATAACATTCTTACATATAAAAAATGAGAACCAACAAAGTCTCTCAAAAGTGTAACTTTAAATTTTTTTTTTTAAAGCCTTTGATTCTTCTGCATAAACATCCTAATTCTGATGTGTATCTTGTTGACCAGCAATTACAGGAAAAAATCACGTCTATTCCATTTTCCAGTCCCTACATCACTCCAAATTCATGTATTAGGTCAATATTTAATTCTTACAGCAACATCCGTTTCCAGTAAATATTATATATTCTCACATCTTTTCCATTAATTTCTGTTTTCTCAGGCCTCTCCTTAACATCATGTTCTTTTCCATTAATTTCTGTTTTCTCAGGCCTCTCCTTAACATCATGTTCCATTTAGTGGCCTATGCAGCATATACAAATTCCTAGCTGCACTTCTAAACAGAAATAATCCCATACTTTAAGAAGTGGTTCTTCTAAATGCTCATTCTAGAGGTTGATCTGGATTCAGTCGTATTCAAGGCTATGTACTCTTATGTCAGATATTTTGTCATCTCTTAAGATCATCGTCTTGAGAAGCAGATAAAAAACTGTGCATATCTGAAATAATTCTTGAAAGAGCCTCTGCATACCAACACACTAGCCAAGTCCACAATAATTTGTGCAACCCTGAGTGGAAAACATCCTTGAAGAGATTCAATGATGAGCCACCCAAGACGGGCAGTATTCACTTCATACAAAGTGATGCCACCAGCTAGTGTGATGGTATGCAGGTGGCCCTGGGACGTCTTTCACAGCAATGGTAGGTACGGCAGCCTGTAAGAAACATGGAAAGTAGTGGCTTACTGCCTGCCCTGAACAAAATATCAACAGGCCTTTCATGAAGAAAAACCTGATGATACTGGAAATAAAAATATACTAGGGAACAGGAGTTTTTAATGATATATGAAACAGCAGTGCATGACTTAACCTTTTAAATCACAGACATCATTTGGTGGAAGACAAGAAATTATCAACAGGATTTCAAACATAAGTACATATTTAACACAAGTGTTTAACAATGGAGAACTAAGCAATAATAGACCTGGTTATCACTGAATAAAATGTCTTTCCACTTGTAATCTTTGCTTTAATGATCATGTTATTAATGCATCTATTTCTCCGTAGAAATACTTGTAAAACAATAAGTATTTTCCAAACTATCTAAATCTCGCTACTCAAGGTAAAACATCACCAAAATATCTTAGATAAGCAAGAATCGTGCATTATTTACAGTCAATATATAACCAGATATTAAATGAATTAATATCATCAACATCGACACTGACATAAAGAAATACCAGCATATAATAATTTGAAGTCTGTACCTTTTTAGCCCATGCCTGACGTCTCCTGTCTCCAATCAGTTGTTCCTGGGATAAGACATGAGCTCCTGTACTCCCTAAGAACTGCCCAGGCAAGTGTTTTGAAGTTGCCCACTTACTTGCCTGAAATTTGAATACAGAAAAACTCCTTGGCTTATACAGAAAGCATCCCACATGACCTAAACAGCTTCCATATTTTAAAAAGAATTATCTTCTGCTTATATCAATCTTTTTCCATTATTCTCATCCCACCCACAAATGTCTGGCTTTTATTTGATGCAGTTTTATGCTCAGCATAACCATAGTGTTATTTATAATATTAGTGCTAAAGTAGGGGTGAAAATGCCTACAGCCAAAGAGGTTTCATGCAAAACATCCATCTCTAAAGCAAGAAGCCATTAAAAGTTTTTACAACAATTTTGGCATAGCAAAGTCATTAACTAAGAGACCCTGCTGCCTTCACAAAAACAGCTATGCTGTGGACCCCTGAAGGAAAGCGAAAGATTGGCCAACCAAAAACAACTTGGCAGAGAACTGTGGAGACCAAGATGCAAAGAATGAACCAGAGCTGGGTCACTGCACGAAGGATGGCTGCCAACCGAGCAAAGTGGAAGCAGTTTGTTGCTGCCATACAAGACGCCGCCAGGCGTGATGGCCACTGACTGCTTTGACAGTTGGTGGCTAAGGATCAAAGAAGAAGAAAGTCATTAACTGAGATTACCATGTGGAACTAATGACATGAACCAAACAAGTACTAGTGGAACAGGAAATGAGAAGATGCTGGTGATGGATTGGGCAAGCATTGAGGAAACCTGTTGATGGCACTACCAGGCAGTCCTTGTTCTGAAATCCCCAAGGGTAAGAGGAAAAAGAGGTGGATCAAAGAACACATGGAGAAGAGAACCGGCGACAGGAAGACATGGAAAGACCTGATAGTATTTGTGACACGTGGAGGTGGCATGTGACAGCGGCCACCCCCCGGGAAACGGCTTTGACAGGCCGGCTAAACTAGGTGAGAGTAGCCAACTGATTATAACCTTCGGTGAGTTAAGGTCTGCCTACCCATGCATGTGAAGACTGGATTCGATAGACTGCGCGGAAGAAACCACCTGTTGGTTCAACGGGCATGACGCTGATTACCAGCAACGCGCTGAGGAGCGTAAGGAACACGACAAGGCGCGTAGAAAGCTCTGGTCATCCACTGCACCTGACTTCATCTCCAGTCGTCTTGACTTGTCTTGCCACTGGATTCAGATGGACCCAGGCGAGAGAGTGAGGTCGAAAAATTGCGCAACTCTTCCTCACTTTAAACCAAATCCCTGCGCAAGTGGGCGAGCGGCAGGCGTGGGTACGCTGGCAGTCGTAGTCGTAGACCTACACACAGGTGGCTCAGGCCATATGGTCATCTTCCACTGATCGGAGCAGCAGTGGGATTCGGCAGCCCCCTGAGTGACTGAGCAGCCCTCTTTAGGAAAGCACTGCTCACCTTCATGGCATGAGGTAGGGGCTAGAAAAGGTGCCCTAAACATTGCCTGCTCCACCATTACCTAACCAGCTTACCACGGTCGGTGGGAGCCACGGTAGCATAGTGGTTAGTGCACTGGCTTCCTATGGTTTGATCCCCAGATGAGGCGGGAATTTTTTAGGCCACAAACGGCTCCTGGGTCGACCCAGCCCCAAATGGGTACCAGAGCAACTCTGGGAAGGTTAAGGCGGCCGGCGTGATGCCGACCACATCACCCCTAGTGTGCCGACGGTCAAGATAATATGGGCCTAACACCATATTCCCAATATGCCTCAATGGGCGTGTAACGGGTTCCTTTACCTTTACCTTTACCACGGTCGGTGGGTACCCTACTTCGGCGGGCAACACATAAGAAAAAGAAAGGAAAGATTTTCCCCCCTCATTCTAGGTACATGGAATGTGCGCACTCTCCTTGATAAAGACTTTAACTCAAACAGACCTGAGAGGCGAACTGCCCTGATTGGGAGAGAACTGGCCAGATACAACATTGACATAGCAGCACTGAGTGAAACTCGACTTGCAGGCGAGGGCCAACTTTGTGAAAAGGGTGCAGGTTAAACATTCTATTGGAACGGAAGAGGAACTGAAGAAAGACGAGAAGCAGGGGTTGGATGTGCTATCAAAACAGCAATTGTCGGCAAGTTAGCTGGGCCCCCAAAGGCAATAAATGACCGACTCATGACGGTCAAGATCCCCCTGCTTTATGGAAGGAAACATGCCACCATCATGAGCGCGTATGCATGAACTATGACAAACCAGGATGACGTCAAGGATAAGTTTTAGAAGAACTGCATGCAGTCATTGCATCAGTTCCTAAAGCAGATAAGCTCATCATTCTTGGTGACTTTAATGCAAGAGTAGGCTCAGATAACATCATCTGGAATGGCACTATCAGAAAGTACGGCGTGGGTCACTGTAACAGCAATGGACTTCTCCTCCAGACTTGCACAGAACATGACCTCCTTGTCACCAACACCATTTTTCGACTTCCTATCCGCAACAGGACCTCCTGGATGCACCCTCGCTCAAAGCATTGGCACCTAATTGACTATGTAATTGTTAGGAAGAAGGACAGGCAAAATGTCTGGGTGACCAAGTCCATGTGTGGTGCTGAATGCTGGACTGATCATCACCTCATTGTGTCTAAACTTAAAATTCGTATCCAACCAGCCAGGCGCCCTTAGGGGAAGAAAACTCAAAAAAAGGCTGGATGTCACCAAACTAAAGAAGATAAAAATCAAACAGCCATTTACTGACACCCTAGAAGACCGTCTCAAATCTATCTTGTTAGACGGCCAAAGTGTGGAAACAAATTGGGCAGCCCTAAGTGAGCAGATCTACAACACTGCTACAGAGGTTCTGGGTCTCGCCATCAAGAAACAAAATGACTGGTTTGATAAGAACTCAGATGATATAAAGAAGATGTTGGCTGAGAAACACCATCTCCATAAAGCACATTTAAATGATCCAAAATCTACATCCAAGAAAGACACTTTCAACAACATGCGCAGAATCGTCCAACATAAAATACGCCAGATGCGGGATTCATGGCTGAGTAATAAAGTAGATGAGCTCCAAGGCTTTGCTGACAGCCATGACTTGAACAATTTTTACTATGCACTCAAAGCAGTCTATGGTCCAACATCATCAGGATCATTTCCCATCCTTAATGCAGATGGAAAAACATTAATTACAGACAAGGAAAAATTTTTAATAATATTCTGAACCAGCCATCATCTATTAACGACGAAGCCAACAACCGCCTGCCCCAAATTCCTATAAATGAAGCACTAGATGATATACCAACTCTGGAGGAAACTCAAAAAGCGATTCGTCAACTTTCTAGTGGAACGGCCCCCGGCTCCAATTCAATTCCTGTTGAGGTCTATAAAGACGGCGGTACAGTTCTGATAGAGAAACTTCACATGATCTTCCAGCAAATGTGGCAGAGTGAAACCATCCCACACGATCTCAAAGATGCGTCAATTATACATCTGTATAAACGTAAAGGTAATCGCCAAGAATGTAACAATCATCGAGGCATCTCTCTATTATCAATTGCAGGGAAGATATTCGCCAGAATCCTTCTGAATCACCTTACGGCTCATCTTGACAAAGGTCTTCTACCTGAAAGTCAGTGTGGATTCCGGAAAGAACGTGGAACCACCGATATGGTGATCGCTGCAAGACAGCTACAAGAAAAATGCCAAGAACAGCGCTGTGACCTGTACACAGCTTTCATCGACTTGACAAAGGCGTTCAACACGGTCAGTAGAGAAGGTCTATGGAAGATCATGGCAAAATATGGCTGCCCAAAGAAATTTATCACAATAGTGCAGCAACTGCATGATGGAATGTAGGCTAGAGTTCAGGAAAATGGTGAGCTATCGGAGTCCTTTCCCGTCTCAAATAGAGTTAAACAAGGGTCTGTACTTGCGCCGAATCTGTTCAGTATCATGTTTTCTGCTATGCTGACTGATGCTTTCAGAGACGGGGACACAGGAATCGACATCAGATATCGTATTGATGGATAATTGTTTAACCTTAGGAGGCTTCAAGCAAAAACCAAGATCAAATCACACACCATCAGAGATCTTCTGTTTGCTGACGATTGTGCCCTCAATGCTGGCTCAGAGGCTGATTTGCAGCATAGTGTGGATAGATTCTCCTGTTCCAACTTTGGGCTTACCATCAACACAGAGAAAACAGAAATCATGTACCAACCAGCTCCTGGCACAATTTATACTGAGTCAATCATCAAGGTAAATGGTGAGAAACTGAAAGTTGTGAACAGATTCACATACCTTGGTAGCACACTATCCCAGAACGTCGTCATTGATGAGGTGAACACCAGGATCTCCAAAGCCAGCAGCACATTTGGCAGACTATACACCAATGTTTGGCATCGAAGTGGCTTTAGTCTACAGACAAAGCTGAAGGTGTACAGAGCTGCGGTGCTTCCAGTGCTGCTTTATGCATGTGAAAAATGGACTGTATACAGGCGACACGTAAAGAAGCTAAACCACTTCCATACAGTCTGTCTCATAAGGGTAATGAACCTCAAATGGCAAGACAAGATCCTGGATACTGCCGTTTTTGACAGAGCTGGTATCTCTAGCATCGATACTATTCTGATGCAGTCACAGATTCACTGGGCAGGTCATGTAGTCCGCATGCCAGACCATCGACTGCCAAAGATACTCTTTTTTAGTGAGATGCAGAAGGGTAAACACTCCCATGGTGGCCAAAAGAAGCGCTTCAAAGACAAGCTTAAGACTTCATTGAAAACCTTTGACATAAGCCCTGACACATGGGAAGCTGCTGCGCAAGACTGAACTGCTTGGCGCAAATCTCTTCGTAAAGGTGCAGCGGCATGCGAATCATCCAGAAGAGCAGCAACGGAACAGCGGAGACAAACTAGAAAAGACCGTGTAATAAAACCTTCACATGAAGCAAACATTCCCTGCCCACACTGTCCGAGATCTTTCAAGGCCCGCATCGGGCTCATCAGTCACCTTCGTACCCATAGACTAACCTAACATATTCCTAATAATTGGATGAACAGAGTGGTCTTCATCATCCGTGATGGACGAACAACATGCTCCATGAGGAGCTAAAGGATATTGATTGATTGATAACCACAGTCACAGTTTATCTGGCCTATAGTTTCATCAACATCAAACTCATCATCATCATGTTTACAATCTTTCCAGGCCAAGAATCAATTATGTCACTACTTCACTGTTTTCAGTCTTCTTCTGGACTTCATTAAGCTCAGCATAATTCTTGTGTTATTTACAAAATATCCACCAACAATGCCCATGTCCAAAGCAAGAAGTCACAAAATATTCAAGAATGTTGGCACAGTAAAGTAATTAATTATCTAAGACTATTAATGTGGAACTAATGACAAGAACCAGACAGGAGCCAGTGGAGAAGGAGATAAGAAATGGCTGGTGC